>JAODAL010037718.1:0-40069 GCA_025379985.1 Phyllomedusa bahiana
TTTTGAAATTTCATTTTTTTAAAAATTACTTAATAAAAGTTATTTTTTAATTAAGTAAATTTCCCAAACATTAAATATACATTTTTCCCTTTGGGGAAATTTGGAACCATTTTCCTATTTTCCCTAACAATCTTATAGTAGGTTTTGTTTGGGTTTTTTGTATGTACAGTATCCAAAAATGTAAAGTACACCCCCCCAAATTTTTTTTAAAAAATTTTTGTAAATTATTATATTTATTTTCACAGGAACAAACCTTTTCCCAGGGCCCCTCCTGCTCCCCGGCCCGGGGGCCCGGGGCACCCGTGCCCCCCGCCCGGGTGTCCCCCGGGGTTTGGGTAAAACGGCCGTGCCGCGGGAGGGGGGAGCCGGGGGGTTGCTGCTGCCAGGGAATCACCTAACCTCGCCCCCTGTGGCCGTCCCGCTCCTCGCCGGGCCCGGGGCGGCCCCTGTTTTTCCAAGGCCCCGCGCTCGGGGCTTCGTTCTGTGGATTTAAAAGGGGCCACGCCCTTTTAAAGGGCCCTAATTTCCCGGGCGCTTTTTCCTAAAAAAGGGGTACGTCCCACTAAAAATCCCCTTGTGGATCTATTTGTTTTTCTTCCCTTTTAGCAAAAAGCTTTCCCCAAAGTGTATTTCCTCCCCTTTTCCGTGTACCAGCCCTCTTGCTTCCTTTATTTACCCCAAACCTCGCCCCCCTGCCCCCCCGCCTTTTAAATTGTTTGTTCCACGACCACAAACCATTGCCCCTGTCCTGCCTTTCTGCCGGCCCACGACTACGATTCTGGGAAATTCGATTCTGCACCACCTCCCACCGGCTGCCACCGCAAGCAGGTCCGTCGGGGGGGACGCCCGGGGTTACCCAACCCGCAGAAGGGTCCATCCCGCTTTGGCGGGGGCCTGGTGAAAAGGGGGCTACTTAGACCCCCCGTTCCCGGGCGGGGCCCTTAACTACCATCGTTTGGGCGGTGGTCCGGCGGATTCCACTCCCCAGCCCTTCCCAAGTTAGACCCAAGCCATGGTTTCCCCCCAAAGGTGCCTCTCCCAAAAGTTTCGGGATTTTAACAAGATTTTTGGGCCCGCAACCCCCAAACAAATCCCCACAAAAAGGGTCAGCATTTTGGCCAGCTCACCGCCATGATGCGTAAAAGCTTCTTGCACCCCGCAGCGGGGTCTCCGCCCCCATCTGTGGCCCCCCCTTCTACTTCTACACCCCCTTTTTGGCCCCACCGGGGGGACCCAAATTTTCGGCCCCCCCTACCCCCCAGTTTGCCGGTGTTCCCAAACTCTGCCGGGGTTTCTTACTCATTTGCTCAATGCACGTGGAGCTGATGGGGGAACATTTTTCCCTCGGAGAGGTCAAAGGTGGCCTTTGTTGTGGGTCAATTTTCCCGGGGAAAGGGCCCCGGGCGGGGGCCAACCCCCCTCTGGGACAAAAGGGCCCCTTGGACTGGGGCCCTACAGCCCTTTCCCCCAAAAAATTTTCCGAAACCGTCTTCGGGGGCCTCCGGCCCTCCTCCGCCGTGGGCGCCCTTTAAAGCCCCCGGGTCAGGGCGAGTTTTCTGTGGGGACATGGGGGGTTCAATTCCGTACCCGGGGTTTTCGGGCTCGCAGGGAAACAATCCCCGCCCTCGGGCCCCTACCTACAAAAAGGGGTTTTGGCCCCCGGGAAAGGGGTAAAAGACGCTTTGGCAGCAAGGCCCCTCCCGCCCTCCCTAAACGAATTAATACATCTAGCTATCGTATTGAGAAAAGGTTCGCGGAGGGGTTGGAGGAGTTTCCCCCCAAAGAAAGAGGACTCTGCTCGCCTCGTCGGCATTCCCCCGGGGCTCCAGTTTTCCAGCTTTCCCTCCTATTCCCGCCCCCAAAAAACCCTCAGAGGGTTGGAACCGATCAAGGGGAATCGGGCTCATTTAAAGGGAAAAGCAAAAAACCCTTGAACCCCCGTGGGGAAGAGAAGCTAGGGCCTCTCTGCGCCACCCCGGACCACTTTGGGCGGGAAACTGTCCCCTTCGTCCTCAGCGTCCGGGAAACGCTCCTCACCTATTTTCCCGGGTGGGGGGGAGGGGGGCCCCTAGGGCGGGTTTTTTTTTTCCCCCCCCAAACTTTTTGTGATGCCATTTGGGGTGACTTTGTTTGCGGCCCCTTCCCGTTCCGGAGTTTGCCCCCTTTGGGACTGGGGGTTTCCCGGGAATTTCCCAATCTTAGCCTCTTTGGGTAACCCCGGAAACCGGGCTAAACCTTAGCCCCGGGTTGGAGAAACCGCGGTTTTATCTCTTGGGTCTTGGGGAGCCCCTTTCATGTTTTCCCCACCCGGTACAAAACCCCGGCCGGTGACCTCCCTTTGGGGAGCTCTGCATAAAAAAGAAAAATTGGTTCCACTTTCTGTCCCGGGTTCCTCGGTTTATTCTCTTGGGGTTTTCCCGGGGCCGAAAGGGCCACGCCCCTACGCTCGACTGGAAGACGGGCGAAGTTTTGCGGGGGGCCCGGAAATTGCCAAACCGCTCCCTTGGAGGTCCCAGGGCCCTTTTTCCCTTTACCACTTCTTTTGCTCCCGCCTGTAAAACCTTTTGCCGGGGCCTCCCGGGCCCCCGAGAAACCAGGACTTTGGGGATGTTTTCTCCGAAAAAGGAGGCCAAAACCGCTGCCACCCACATGGGCCCTTTTCGACTGCCCTTTTTAAACCTCCCCCCAAAGAAACCGGGCCCTCCGGGGGGGGGAGGGTTTTCCCACTGTCCGGGGGGTTTTGGGGGAAAACTCAGGCCTTTGGGGCCTCCCATTCGGAGAATCTGCAAAAAAGGATTCATCCGAAAGCCCCCTTTTTCCCCACCCCCGGAGCCGGGTTTTTTTTCGTGCAAAAAGAAGGATGGTTTTTTTTCCTGCCCCCATGCATAGCCCAAATAGGGGTCTAAAAAAGACCCCCAGGGGGAAAAACCCCGCTACCCCCCTTCCACTAAATCCGGGGAACTGTTTTGGAACCGTTCTAAGGGGGCTAGATTTTTTCCCCCAGGGGGATCTACGGGGGGTTTAAAAACCTCATCAGAATTCGGAAGGGGAAACGAATGGAAAACGGCATTAAAAACACACGAGACGGCCCTTTTCAAATATTCTCGTGATCCCTTTTTTGGGCTATGCAACCCCCGGCCGTTTTCCCAAGGGGGTTTGTAAATTTGACGTGTTGGGGGACCTGCTGTACCCCTTCTTTCTTTTGATCCCCTGGACATTTTTTTAAATTTTTCCCTCCTGACTTACGGGTTCCCCGGAGAAAAAGTACGCCAACCCCCTCCCAAACCCCCTCGGGCAAGTTTGTTTCCCAAAACTGGAGAAGTGTCGGGTTCCACCAGGCCAGCCCTTTCCTTTCCGGGGGGAAACTTTGTTTGTTTCGGGGGTTTTTCAAAAGGAAATCCTGCAAAACCCCAGCGATCCAACAGCCCCCCGCGCCCTGTGGGGCCCTCCGGGCGATTAAACGCTTTTTTGGATTGCCCAACTCCCGGCAGTTTTTTTCCCCACTTTTCCCTACGGAATTGGTTTCCCATTGGGGCTCTCACCCGGAAGAACGCAAAACCTAGATGCGGTTTCCCCCAATCTGCGAGGAAGCGTTCTCCCAATTAAAGTTTTCCTTCTCCTCCGCCCCCTTTTTTGGGTTCCGTCCGGTTTCCCTGAGAGACCCTTCACCCTGGAGGTCGATCCCTCGTCCGTGGGAGGGGGGGCGGCCCGGACCAGAAGGGCCCAAAAAGGGCAAAACCTTTCACTTTGGGGTTTCTTTTCAAAAATTTTCTCTTGGGCAAAAGAAACTACGCCAAAGGGAGATCGGAGCTTTTGGCCAAAAAAATTGGGCCCTGGGGGAGTGGCGACCATCTCTTGGGGGGAGCTCGACACCCTTTTTGGAGGGTTCTTTTAAAAGACCAAAAAAAATCTGCAAAAAACCTACAAAAGGTCAGCGCCAAAAACCTTTCGCCACCCCCGGGGGTCTCTTTTTTTTCTCGTTTTGTTTTTTAAGACCCAACTTTCGAGGCGGCCAAAAGAAAATATAAAAGAAAGATGCCCCCCTTCCCGTTCTTCTAAATTTTCCGGAGGGAAACCCTTTTCCTCAGCATATAAACGCCCCCGAACGACTGGCCCTCTTTGGGCCCCGGGGTTTCTCCGCAGCTTTCCCACCGGGGCAAAAAACCTTTATGTGCGCCCCGAAATGGAGCGAGAATTTTGGGTTGGGGGGGCATAGCTCTTTTTCGCCGGTCATCCCCGGGATTCGAAAATCCTATTCCTTCTCACGTTCATATGGGGGCCCAAAACCCTGCTCCAAGACGTAAGGACTTTTTTTCTTTTCCCCCGCACCACATTGCCCAAAACAAGGTTCCTCGCCATAGGCCCCTGGGGCCCCTTATTTCCCCCTTTCCCGGGTTCCCGAATCTCCAAAGGGCACACCAAAAGGGAAGGGACTTTAAAACACGGGGCCTCCCTCCTTCGTCGGAAAAACTCGGGCATCTGGGTTTTCACCGGGCCGGGTTTTTTTAAGATTTCCCACTTTGTTTCCGCTTTCCTGGTCTTCCTTTGCTCCCCAAAATTTTTCAGGATTTTTCTACCCTCACATTTTTTCCCTTTCATTTGGGTTACCTTACCACATCGTTCTCCGGCCGGGCCGGGCCATTTTTTTCTCCAAATTCGGGGGTGGCCCCTGTGTTCCCCGGGTTTCCCGATCAAGCCGGATTTTTTTTTTCCGCCTTTCATCCCCAGACGAATGGCGGGGGGGAAGGGTGAACCAAATCTTGGGGAGTATTTACGACACTTCGTGTCCGGGAAAGACAGGCCCAAATTGGTCCCAGTTGCTACCTTGGGCAGAGTTCCTTATAATCATCGGGACTCCCACCCCTTTCCCGGCCGTTTTTCCTTTCCCGGTGGTTATGGCCGTCCAAACCCCCCCTTTCCCCCTTTTCCCCTGGCTTCCTCCCCCCGAGGTTCCCCCCCCCGTTTGGGCAATCAGGTTCAAAGGAAAATCAAGGGCCCTTTGGCGTGAGACCCCACAAGCCCTTCTCCAGGCTTTCCCGTATGAAGACCCAGGGGTGAAAAAAAAGGGGGAAAAACCTTCCCTACGTTCCTCCCAAAGGGGATTTGGGTGTGGCTCTGTCTAGGTACCTACGCCTCAAGAAATTTCCCGTTACAAATTGGGTCCGCCCTTTTCTGGGAAACCCCTTTAGAATTTCCCGCGACAAATGAACCCCGGGGTCCTTTTAAACCCTGTCCGGGCCCCCATCTCTCCGGGTTCCCCCAAAAAGCCTTTTCCATGTTTTCCCTCCCAAGCCTCTGGTCCTGAAAACCCGGGTTTCTCGAGGACGCCCGCTCAATCTCCCAAAAGGGTGAAAACCCCAGATGTCTTTTTAAGTGAAGGACATCCTTTGGGCATGAAGATCGTTTAGGGGTAAGCGATTTTTTCCTTTTTCGATTGGAGGGGTTTCCCGGCCCCCCAAGGAGGTCCCCCGGGAAACCCGAGGGCCAATTTTTCCCCGAAACCAACCCTTTTTTCCGTAAAAATTTCCCTTTAGCCCCAAAAAAAAGGGGGGGGCCTAAGGGGGGGGTGGGTACTTTTCAAGGCCCCTCCTGCTCCCCCGGGCCCCCGGGGGCCCCGGGGGCCGCACCCGTTGACCCCTGTGGGGGTTTCCCCCGGGGTTTGGGTGCCGCCGCTGGCCCCGGGACGAGCCGGGGGGTGCTGCAGCCAGGGACCTCACCCAACCCCCGCTCCCGTTTCGTCCCGTCCCCCTGGCCGGGGGCCGCGTGGGCCCGTGTCCCAAGGCGCGGGGCGCGCCGTTTCCCCTGGATTTAAAAAGGGGCCAAACGTCCCTTTTAATTTTGGGTAATTGCCCGGCGCTTCTCCTACTTAAGGGGGCCCTCCCACTAATACTCCTTGCTGGATCTATGGTTTTCCTCGTGCCTTTTGCTTTAAAACGTTTTCCCCAAAATGTATTCTCCCCCTTTTCCCTGTAAACCCGAAAATTTTTGCTTAAGGGTTTTTTGGGGCTCCCAACCCCAGCCCCCTTTCCCCCACCTTCCCGCCTGTCCAGACCCCGAACCCTTTTCCGCCTGTCCTGCCTGCCCGCCCGCCCCCATACGATTTTCGGACTTCGATTCGGGACCACGCTGCACCTCCCCGCTGGGGCCCCCGGGAAGAAGTCACGTCGGGGGGGGACGACCTGGTAGCCCCCAAGCCGCAGGGAAGTTTCCTCCCGCTTTGCGGGGGGGGCCCCCTGGTGAAAAAAAAAAAGGGGGCTAATTAAAATTCCCCTTCCCGGCCCTTTGGGTTAACTAACCCTCGCTTGCGGTGGTCCGGGGATCCACTAACCCCGCCCCTTACACTACTGAAAATATGAAATTTTTAAAAGCAAATTTGCAGTGTGCACTGGGGGTTTTTAAAAAAGTTTTGAATTTGGTTTTGCCCTCAAAACAAATCCCGGGCAAAAAAATTAAAAAGGGAAAACCCTAAAGAAGCATTTATGCTACAATCATACATGAAAAATCCTTTAAATTCTTATTCACACTTTTGAAAAAAAATTTTTAAGCCCCCCACAACTTACAACGTGTTTAAAAGGTCGGGTGGTCCTCCCCTTTTTTTTACCCCAAAAAAGAGCCAAATTAGGAGTCTCAGGGTAACCACCTTCATTACCCCAGAGAAAAAAAAAAA
This sequence comes from Phyllomedusa bahiana, assembly GCA_025379985.1. NCBI lineage: Eukaryota > Metazoa > Chordata > Amphibia > Anura > Hylidae > Phyllomedusa > Phyllomedusa bahiana. The sequence goes on from JAODAL010037718.1 coordinate 6,668, forward strand.
AACCCCCAACCCTGCAAGCATACTCCCCTGTAAACATCTTAAAAGTGGGGGGGTCAGAAAACCAAATGGAGGCCCCCTTCCTCCCAAAATTTTAAAAAGCAAATATCCCCAAAATACAACGTATAGTTCTCCCACAAAAAAACATTGGGTGGTGTGTGTTTTATAAAAATATAATATTATAAATATAAAATATATATTTTATTTATTTTAATTATATATATATATATATATATTGCCGCAACCCTCCCGAGGGCCCCCCGGGTTTCCCCAATGTTTTTTTTCAGAAATTTTTTTTTGTGCAGAACTTTATTTGTTTTTGGCAAATTCTTTTAAAAATTATAAGGGGAGGGATCCCCTTCATTTTGGGTTTTCTGCACCCCCCCCCCACTTTCCAGACGTTATTCATGCAGAGCTTGCAGGGTTGGGTGTGTTTTTTTTATTTTTCTCTCGGGAAAAATGGGGGGTCGGTTACCATGAGACTCCAAATTTTTGGCTCTTTTAGAGGTAAAATAGATAGGACCCCCCGGCCTTTGAGATATTTAATTCTGGGGGGTTTAAGCATTTTATAAAAACTGTGAATAAGATTTAAAAGTTTTTCTCAAAACAATTTAAAACACAGCCACAAGTCAAAACCCATGGCAACAAACGTTATTCATCTCCTAATGAAAATGACGAATTGTCCAAAAATGTTATTTTTGGGGTTGTCACCAAAAACCGCACTCCTTAACCCCTTGGGGACTTGGAGTTGACAAAAGTTCAATTGCACCCACTGGAACCCCTTTCCACTCCCCCCATGACGTTCATGGAGCTGGGGATGTTAATCCTTTGGGTTTCCTTCCCTTTTTTGGGGATGCCCCACTGTTTGTTGGGTTTAGGCCCGGCAACAGTTTGGCCATTCAGCACCAAAACCCTTTATTTCTCTACAAAGCAGGGTAAATTTGGTGGTTTAGGGTTTTTTTATTTTTTGGTACTCCCTCGACTTTTTCGAAGGGAGGGTTAGCCGTTCATTTAAATTCTTTGGGTTTTCAGGGTTCCCTTAAATAACGTAAATCTCCACAGCCATCACTCATCGCCCCAAAACCTAACACCCCCCACCAGTTTGGTTTTTTGGGCCACCAAAAATCCATTCCAGTTCTGTCTCAAAAACGCAGCTTTTTGTCCATTTCTTTTGAAAAGTTCCTTTGGTGAGCCATGAAACCAAAGTGATAAGGGAATGTGGTCTAGAAAATTCTTTTCGTTCGGGCCCCCAAACAAAAATTTCCCCATTTGGGGGAAACCATGTTGTTAAAATTAAATGATTTTTCCATAAGTGAAATCCATGCCCCTTTTTAACCCCAAATTTTCCTCTCCTTTGGCCTTTTTCCTGACTGGCACTACAATTAATTTACATCCATTGGGGTTCCCAATCCTCTTCATGCATTTTCCCCATGTTTTTCCCATTTTTCCTTTTAATAATTGGGAAGGTTATTCCTTCCCGTTAAATAACCTTGCATTTATCTTGTTAAATTCATCCCCATTCCCTCCCGGGCCCCCAACTTATCCAATCACTTAAAAAGAAACATTACCCCTCTGTTTTGATTTACTTAGGGGCTTAGTATCGTCTGCAAAGATCTTTTTTACTGTCAATCCTGAGTAAGTCATTAATGAAAAAATTAAAGAGAATAACCCCAAAAATTTGATCCCTTTGGACTCCCTAAAAACAAGACCCAGTTTAAATATGTCCCATTAATCACCACCCTTGTTTTCTATCACAGTTGCTTACCTACCTGCAAACATTTTACCCCAGTCAAAGGATTCTCATTTTACTTACCAACCTTTTATGTGGCACAGTATCAAATGCTTTAGAAAAATCTAGATATGACATCCAGTGCCTCACCGTGATTCAATCTAAAACTAACCTCCTCATAAAAGCTGTTGAGATTAGATTGACAGGACCAGTCCTTCATAAACTCATGCTGGAACAGAGTTATACTGTCACGGATGTAGGTGGATTTACTGAACCACCGCAAGCAATGGTATAAGCGACGGCAGGTAGCAGAGTCAAAGTAGCCCCTGGTATTCACCATATCCCGCCGCAAAGCAAGCTGGACTTGCTGCGGCTGGAAACTACCAGGTCACTATCCCTGATGTGACTTGTTTGAGATGGCAGCCGGGGTGCAGCATGGTACAGAATCATTAAACAGAGGCATAGTCAGGGAAGGCGATAAGGTCAGGGCAGGCGGCAGGCAACGTGGTCAGGAAATTATAGCAGGAACAACTGGTACACAGATAAGCAAGAACTCTCTCTAACACTCTCTCAAAATACAGTAAGGAACACTAATACTCTGGTAGAGAGTGTAGAAGGAGTCACGAAGATAGGGTCAGCGTCCAGCAATTAGCTAATTACCAGTGTGCTGGCCCTTTAAATCTAGAAGAGCCGCCGTGCACGTGCCCTAGGAAGTGAGTGCATGCGTGTTGGCACCCGGTAGAGGGGGGAAGGGAAGCAAGTAAGTATAAGGCTGGGGAGAGAGGAGCAGAGTAGTGGGGCTGCGGCTCAGAGCGAGGGTTGGGGCATTCTCCATGACAGTTCGTTTATTTTCAGTGCGATACTCTAGTATAGCATCTTTTATACAAACTTCACACATTTTACCTACAACCTGTAGTTTCCGGAATCATTTTTTAACCCCTTTTTGAATATTGGCACCACATTTGATATGCGCCAATCCTTTGGGACATAACCCGTCATTGTTGATATAATTATTTTTGTTCATAGATGTCAAAAAAGAAGGTCACCTGCCTAGGCCCCTCCGCTATTAGCCAAAGAGGGGAGCAGCTACAAAGTGCAACCATGACATGAATGGGCACCATGTAATTGCACACCTCTTCTGCATTAGCTGGCAGTCAATAGAGACCTCAGTCACTGGACTGGTGCCAATCAGCAGTTTGCCAGCAATTTCTCATATAAAAATGAGGATCTCCAGCTGGTGGCTTGAGAGCCCCTCATAGCTTTATGGGCCTGTGTGCGTGGTTTCTAGGCTCAGTGTCTCTGGATATGTTTTTGCACCCAAAGACAAACAGTTGCTATAGAGACTCATGGGTGTAATTCTACTAGTGAATTTTAAAATCTGAGGTTTTATAGATCCAGTTTACTGTAATATACAAACTGTGGTAGTAGGTGGTAGGTTCTGTTGTTATACTGTTTTCCTGCTCTTTTACCAGTGGAGTAAATTCCACTCATCATCTCCAGAAGAAGAGAGCCAAAACTAAGAGAAAAAATTGGTAAGTATCTTATCAGATATGCAGTGGGAAATCATTAAAGGTTGGCGAGATCACCAGTATGGGTCATCTGTATTGTAACATGTGAATGGAAAGGGATATTCCACACCAAGGAGTAAAAAGCAGAAGAAACTGGGTAGCAGTGAGCACTTTAAATAATCATTTTATAGTATGTTTGGCAACAGGATTATCATGGTATTACTGTCACTCAGCACCAGTGTCAGAACCATAAGATAGTTAAGCCAATCAATGACAGACCTTGAAAGGTATAAATTAAACTGGACTAGGCCAGTCATTCGAAATGTTAAGTTATCTCAAAAATATTTTTGTCTGATTTCTACCATTTAGAAACAACAAAAAGTTAGGAATATTTGACTTTTGGTTGAAATTTCAGGATGAACATAAAAATTCCTGAAATTTTCTATAAATGAACTAAATGAAACCAGATCTTAACTTTAGAATGCACATGTCTAACTGTTTAACAGCTTGTTGATCTCTAACAAGAAGCTTAATGGCAAAATTCATAACGTTTGATCCATGAATTACCTAATACATTTAGGCGGGGATCAATTTAAATTGGGATTTATACAGTCCTCCTCATCATGCTGTTCACATTTTGACATCATGAGACTAAGACAACACTTTATACTTGATCAACAGTACTTCGCCACACTGGTGACTGTTTCATTGTAAACAATACCCTATGGAATTGGATGATGAATGTCACACAACTTCAGGCACAATTAAAGGGATTGTCTCACTACATTGTTTCATCTTACCTCAGTCCTGTTTTCTTGGTTTCATTTTGAATTCAGGGGCGTGTTTTACTGGTTTCCACTAGGCTGCAGTAGAAGTCAGGTCTGTAGCTATAGCAGCCAGTGCTGGCAGCCTATCAGGATAGATCAAACAGGTCTGTAGTTACAGCGAACCTGAGGGGCTATGCAGCTCATACAAGAGGGGATATCTCAGAATAGGTAGAATACTGTTAATGGACATATATTGCAAAGTGACTTGTTTTTGCAAGATCTTTAACATACAAAGCAATTCTTGTAGTGAGACAACCTCTTTAAGGGAGGGCAGAGGCAACCAAGAATCACATCAGATCAATCGGAACAATTTACATCAGTTTGTTCTGCGTGCTAGACAATTGGCAAGCTTATCATAGGGATACCTGACCTGGCTGATGCATAGCGCTCTACTTGGCATCTCCAGCATTGTTGGCGGCCATCATTTCTGCTCAGAGTAAATTGATTTTCATCACTGAAAAGCACTGAGGACCATAGGTCCCTCTTCCAGCGTGGATGCTCCCTGGCACATGCAAGATGATCATGCCTGTGCCTGGTGGTGTGGTCAGGTCATCTAGCACACGCGCAGACCACGCTGATATGAGTGGTTAGGAATGGTCTGACGTGACACTTAGTTGCCTCTCACCTCCCTTAAACATGCCTGGAGTTGTGTGGTTCACCATCCGTTTATGCAGGGCATTGTTTACAATGAAGCGGTCATTAGTGTGTAATGAAGCCAAAGGTCTGCGGGCCATATTTCACATGCCATATTTATAAGTGACTATTACAAGTGACAATCCTCAGAAATTTGTCACATAATCTCCAAAAAATTGGGAATCTCGCAAGAGAACAGAGAGTGACTTTTGATCACTATATTTACTATTTTGCCATAGGCAAACTTAAACTCTATCAGTTCTCTAGCAGGACATGTTATGAGTGTGCGCGCGGAAGGGGGAGTGGGTTTTATGTGGATTCTCTGATGGCTAATTGGTGAACAGCTGAACGGGGTGTTTACCTAACATGATATAGAAGGAAGAGAGCTCAGACCACATTGATCGACCTCTAAGCCTTGATAAAGCCAGGTTTAGCTGGCGAAACAGGTCGGCGAGGTCAGATATGACGTTTTAAATTGTGATCTCTCACCTCTGTCTACAAGTGTCACCTGCTGCAGACGGTGTCACAAGGGGCCTCATTTGTTCTGTGTCTATGAGATTAGGGACGACTGCCCAAGTAGTTGGCTTGGGATCCCTTACTGAAGCCAGTACTTTGCTATAGATATAAGGCTCCCCTGTTAGTAGGTGGGGTTCCACCAGACTTGATAATAGAAAGGGAGTTATTCCCTCTTTCAGAAGCAAAAAGGGTTAAATGAGGTTAGAGATCAGGTTTTTAAATAGTGTGTATAGAGGTTAAGAGTTAGATATAATAAAAGTTAAGTTTTAGTGTTTAACAGATAGAAAACTGATAGAGTTTAAGTTTGCCTATGGCAAAATAGTAAATATAGTAATCCTCAGAAATATCCCAGAAATGAGCCAGAAGTGAGCATAAGGGAGCTGGGACTCTCGCCTTTTTGTTAGTAGCTGCACTCCGTCACATACTCTTTAATTACCATGCTTGCTATTACTATCTACCTTGCAGCCATCTGCCTCCTATCTTACCACCCTGTCTTGCCCGCAGACAATTTTATCCATATCAGCTCCTCTCTCCTTCCCTCACCTATGTACTCATCACACACGCTATTTTCCCTCTTCAACCACCCCAAACCTCCAGCTCACATATTACTGCACAAACGTCGTTCATATTCATCACTGAACCATCTGCTGTCTTTTTTCATTCTCCTGCTTCTTGCTGCAAGGGACATCTCTCCTAACCCCGGCCCACCCTCCTTCACTGCTCATCCCATCTCCTCCTTCCATAGAAACACTTCTAACCTGCTTGCTATTCGCTGTACATCTTTTTCTGCCCATTATAAGTGTGCTCTATGGAACGCCCAATCCGTCTGCAACAACCTCACTGTTGTTCATGACCTTTTTCTCTCCAACTCCCTCAACCTGCTGGCCCTCACAGAAACATGGCTCCAGCCATCTGGACACCGGCTTCCCTTGCCGCTCTCACCTATGGCGGCCTACACTTCACCCACACCCCCCAGACCCTGAGAATAGCCGGGCGTAGAGTCGCATACTTCTCTCTCCACACTGCACTTACCAGGTCATTCCTCCTGCACCCTCCCTCACTTTCCCTTCCTTTGAGGTCCACACCCTCAGACTCTTTCGGCCATTTTCCATCAGAGTCACGGTTGTCTACAGACCCCCTGGCTCACCCCGCCAGTTTCTGGATCATTTTGCTGCCTGGCTCCCTCACTTCCTCTCTACTGAAATACCCACTCTCATCATGGGTGATTTCAACATCCCCATTGATGACCCCATGTCTCCTTCTGCCTCTCATTTTCTTTCTATGACATCTTCTCTTGGCCTCTCGCAGTTTACTGACTCTCCAACCCACAAGGATGGGAACTCTCGGGATCTGGTCTTCTGTCATTTTTCCCTCATTTTCTAACTTCACTAATTCGCCTTATGCTCTCTCGACCACAACCTTATCTCCTTCATTATCACTAATTCTCAACCTTCTCTGGACAAACCTGCTCAGCACACACTCCGAAATATCCGCTCCATTAATACTCAGGAACTAAACGACACCATACAGTCCCCCTGCCCCCAATCTCCTCCCTCTCCTGTCCTGACCGGGCTGTCAAACGTACAATGAAACTCTCACACCACCCTGGACATGTTGGCACCACTCAGACACAGCACCACCAGAGTAAAGATGCCCGCAGCCATGGACCACACCTCAGACTCGCCATCTGCAGCGCTGTTCCGGGTGTGCTGAGCGGCTGTGGAGAAAGTCGAAGCTACCTGCGACTTTTCTCCACTACAAAATTCATGCTCAGGACATACCACTCTGCCCTGCATTGTGCCAAAACAAAAATATTTCACCCCCCTCATCTCAACACTACACAACACCCAAAACCCCCTCTTTGACACCTTCCACTCCCTCCTAAGGCCTAAAGCTCAGGCCCCGGTCACGGACCTCTGTGCTGAAGACCTGGCCACTCACTTCAAAGAGAAAATTGAAAATATCCGGCTAAACATATCTCATCCCCTAGTAAAACCCATCCCATCCCCTCCCGCACGTCCTCTAATCTACTCTCAGCCCTTGACCCGACGACAGAGGAAGAAGTGTCCAGGCTTCTCCTGTCAGCACGCCCCACCACCTGCTCTACTAGCCCCATTCCCTCCCACCTCATCCTGTCTATTTCTCCAGCTATCCTCTCTCACCTTACTGCAATCTGTAACCTCTCTCTCCACTGGATCTTTCCATCTTCCTTCAAACACGCCATCATAACCCCTTTACTAAAAAAGCCCCCCTCTGGACCCTCCTGTGCTGCTAACTGACAGACCAGTCTCTAACCTGCCCTTCATCTCTAAACTCCTGGAACGTTTTGGTCTACTCTCGCCTAATCCGCTATCTCTCTACTAACTCTCTTCTTGACCCTCTCCCAATCAGGTTTCCGCACCCTACACTCCACGGAAACTCCCTTAGTTAAAAGTCTCAAATGATCTCCAAACAGCAAAATCTCAGGGCAACTACTCATTGCTGCTTCTCTTGGATCTCTCTGCAGCATTTGACACTGTGGATCACCACCTTCTCCTCAGCATGCTCAGCACCATTGGCCTCCAGGACACCGCTCTCTCTTGGTTCTCATCTACCTGTCTGATCGCTCCTTCAGTGTCTCATTTTCTGATTCTATCTCCTCTCCTCTCCCTCTTGCTGTTGGAGTTTCTCAGGGATCAGTTTTAGGTCCTCTCCTCTTTTCATTGTACACAGTCCCCATTGGACAAACCATCAGTAGATTTGGCTTCCAGTACCATCTCTATGCCTATGACACCCAATTATACACCTCCTCCCGTGACAACACTCCAGCCCTGTTACAAAACACCAGTGACTGTCTGTCCGCTGTCTCTGACATCATTTTCCTCTCTTTCCCTCTGAAACTAAACCTCACTAAACTGAACTTCTTTGTCTTTCCGGGCCCTCTACTAACCAACCCCCACCCGCTATTTCTGTTTCTGTATGTGGTACCACCATTTCTCCTAGGCAGCAGGCCCGCTGTCTGGGGGTTATATTAGATTCTGATCTGACCTTCATCCCATATATCCAATCCGTTGCCCGCTCCTGTCATCTGCACCTCAAGAACATCTCCAAAATCTTTCCGTTTCTCACCGTGGAAACAACTCAAACTCTCATTACTGCTCTTATTCTTTCTCGTCTTGACCACTGTAACTCATTTGCTTATCGGTCTCCCTCTATGCAAACTCTCCCCTCTTCAATCTGTCCTAAATGCAGCAGCCAGGCTCATCTTTCTCGCTAGCCGCTATACTAATGCCTCTACCCTGTGTCAGTCACTGCACTGGATCCCCATTCAGTACAGGATACAGTATAAACTCAGCACTCTCACTCATAAAGCTCTCCACAACGCTGCCCCCCCTACATCTCCCCCCTCGTCTCTATCTACCACCCGACCCGCTCTCTCCGCTCTGTTGCTGATATTAAGTTACACTCATCAATCATCTGAACCTCCCATGCCTGTCTCCAAGATTTCACACGTGCGGCACAAATTCTCTGGAATATGCTACCACGGGCGATCAGGCACATTCACAACCCTCACAGTATTAAGAGGGCCCTGAGAAAACATCTTCTCAGCCTGGCCACCAAGATCCCTAACTGCTATCACACACATCTGTCACTCCCTGCACTAGCACTCACAGGGCACTTATCTGTATATAGAATGTACTATCAGGGGGCAGGTTCATCCATTTTTCATTAAACCCACCCCCTATTTAGAAACAAGGCTGGACCATTGTAAACTTGGCACTTCTTACCGTATGTTTCACCCATACACCCTAATAGAAATTTTAAGCTCTCACGAGCAGGCACTCAAAACCTTGTGTCTCATTTGTAAGTACTTTTACTGTGTAATGTCTGTACGTTTACCCTTGAATTTGTAAAGTGATGCAGAATATGTTGGCGCTATATAAATAAAGATTATTAATATTATTATTATTATTAAAGGCTCTCTGTATCTCTGCTGCAACCTGCTGATGACACTCTGTGAACAAGCTTGATAAAGACTCTCTATATTGAGTCGAAACATTGCTTTTTTTCTATGTACTGGGATTCCATTTAAATAAAAGAAAACCTACAGTATGCTAACGCCAATTAGATTTATTTGTGGAACTCTGAATAGCATGATTAGGAGGACTGTTTATATCCCAATTCAAATTTTTCCCCTAAATTTATTGGCCAATTCAGGGATCAAACACCTGTTGTGAATTTTGCCATTAAACTCCTTGTTAGAGATCAGCAGGTTGTGCAAAAAGTACTGAAACATTGAACAGTTGGACGTGTGCAGTCTAAAGTTAAGAATGGTCTCAGTTCATTTAAGAAAATATTCAAAAATTTTATGTTTATCCTGAAATTTCAACCAAATATCGAGAACTTTTTGTGAGTAGTGCATATCGTTTATATATACAATCATAGGTAGCCCATGTCATATGTTGTATGTTTGACCAACCTACTGGGATTTGTAATATGCCCCCTGTGTATAAACGTGCATTTAGCCACCAGTACTGTGCTTTGTAACATACCTAGTACAAGCTAAGCCATACCAAAAAAGAGCTTGTCTTGAGACATGCTGAAGTCAGGTGTTGCTTTTGTATCACTACATATTGTTAATTTGGAATGAGGATCATGTAATTTATGCTGCTTTCCTCCTTCCGCTCAGGCAGACAGCTGCTGCATTTGCTATTTTTAGACTTCTTTTTCAGCTATAGTCCACAAAACTATATTTTGCCTCTGAGTGGAAACAGTTGTGGTTTGTTAAAAATATTATATTATGCTTGCAGTAATTATTGCCAAGGTATATGACAACATTAATTTAATTCATAAAATACAAAAAGAGAGGTGAACATTTCAAGGGTAGTCTTGTATCATTCCATCATAAATTGTTTTCTATTATTGTCATGTTTTTTTTAATTAGCAATATGAACATTTCCCAAAATTTCACATTCAAAATTTTTAATTGCGGGCATGCAACTTGCTATTGGGCTACAACTTAGGGTATTATGGGTTTTAAAAAAAATTTTGTTTGAGAAAATGGGCCCATGTTGAAAGTTCAAAATTTACTGAAACAAAGCCCTATGTTGTAGCTCTGAAGATCCTAAAACAAAAACTCTCTGTAGTCTGAAAGATTCGAAGAAAAAGCGGCCTATGAAAAAAACTGGGAAAGATCCTAAGACAGACCCTATGCGTACGCAAAAGATGCTGTAACGCTATTCCTGATGTAGCTGTCAGCAGGGGCGTTGCTAGGGTCCTAAAACATCAAAGGCCCGGGCCCATTGTTTTTAATTTTTGCGATATGGTTTGGGTTTGCAGGGCTTTTTTTACCCCAAAAGTTAAAAATTTGGGGGCTTGATTTTTTACAGAGAAAAAACTTATATTCCTGTCACAAATTTCTGCATTTTTCCACATAGATCCTGATCATCTCCTCAGCACACTGTACAATGAAAATCAGCAATGAAAAATTTGTTTTTTTCAAATCAACTCACCTACAAATAACAGTTTAATCCCTTTAAATATACATGGGCAAACTTAAAAAACCAACCCTTGCCTTGGGCTTTGTGTTTTGGGTTTATAGTCTTTTTCTGATTAAAAGGGGCCTTTGTGCTTTTTTTTATATCCTTCAAAATGTTTTTGATTGGGAGAAGCAAAAAACCCGGGCCCTTTCCCTTTGAGCTAGTTGAAAACCCCTGAGCTTTAACATTTTTGGTTCGATTAAACCCCCAAAAAGGCCAGAAAAAAGAACTTTCATGTAAACCACATCTATTTTTGTGCTAGAGATAAAGGGCCCTTTTCCCATTTGAAAATTTGGGGCCAGAAACGAAGATTTCCAACAAGGGTGTGTACTACTCCCCCAAAGAAAAGCACAAACCGGCTCAAAACAGAGGGAAAGAGAATGGGAGGCCCCCGCTGCACAACCAGCAACAAAAAACAATAAAATCAGAAGCTTCTAGTTTGAAAAATCGATGCCTCACGGCCCCTCTACGGGCATTTTAATTTAAATAGTACCCCCCAAAAATGCCTTTCCCAATGTTTTACAGGAAAGGAGACCCCGGGGAGTCCTGCCTTAAAGGCAGAGTGAAAAAGAAAAAGCCATTTTGGCTAAAGAACACGGGAAATTTTGGCCCAAGGAAAGATTGGAAAAAAGTGCAGGGCCAAAACACAAAAAAATTTTTTCGAAATCACACAGAAATTTTTTGTGAAACCAGAACTGAAAAGATGAGGGAAATTTTTGCCGACACCATCGGGTCAAACAGGGGTGGGGGTAATGTGAGGGTTTGGGGGTTTTTTTTAGTGCTTGTAAATTTGGGAGTTTTTGTACAAGGAAAAAAGCGATTTTGAACAAGGGGGCTATCACCCCATTCTGCAACCCCAATGCCCTCCCCCTTGGACAGCGCTTGTTTGGGGACCAATTTCATCCCCAACGGGACAATGACCCAAAACACACCCCCCAAAATTTTTGAAACAACTATTTTAGGGGGGAAAGTAGGAAAGCTGGTATTCTATCTGTAATGGATTTTGGCCGGGCAAAATCCCCAGTTTCCAAAACCCCATTGAGCTGTTGGGGGAAGCAATTTTACCGAAATGGAATCAAAAAGTGCCCTAAAACCCCAATCGAATTTTTTGGGAGGGGTTTTTGGGAAGAAAGGAGTGAAATTTCTCCAGATTACCTCGGCAAATTAAAAGTTTAAATAAAAAAGGTCTGCAATACTTTAATTGCACAAAGGGAGCATTCTTTGGACAAAAGCAAAGTAAAAAAATTTTTTTATTTAAAATTTAAAAATCAATATTTCAAACCTTTTTCAAGTCTGGCTAAATTTTCTTTTCATTTTGCAAATCATTTGATAAATAAAAAAAATAAATTTTTCGGGAAAACGAAAAATTTGCCCCTGGGTGCCCCCAAAATTTTTTAAAATGGTATGAATTTTTAAACCCCTACCATTAAAAATTTTGGGGGGCCCCCCAAAAATTTTTTGCTTTTTTCCCTATATAATTGGGTAATATAGGGCCCCAGAAATAAAAAATTGGGGTAATATTTTGGGCCCCCAGAAAATACAGGCAGTAATATAAAAGCCCCTTCACTAAAATGTGCTTTTCATGGACCACTTACACTGAAGAAACTTTCGGGGGCTCCGGGCCCACAGCACGGCATGGACCCCCGGGGAGGTTGGGGGCCACACCCTTTTTTTAAAAACACCTAAAACCCACCCCCTGTCGGGCCCGGGATCCTGAGACAGGGGCCCCATCCGAAACTCTAAAGACCCTTTAAACCCAAGAAGCCCTTTTATGTTGATTTAACGTTTTTTTTTTATTTTAAAATTTTAGTTTGTTTAAAAACCCCCTTGGTTTTTAAATTTTTAAAAAATTGTTTTTTCCCGGTACTTTTCTTTCGTGACTAAAAGGGTTTCAACTTTCTATGTAATTTTTTTTTTAAACTTTTTTTGAATTAAAGTAGTTAAAAAATTTTAACCTCAAATGTATGCCTACTGCCTCCGACCACTCAGCCCGTCTTGGCTCTAAGTTTAAACTGGTTTTTTTCGTGTTTTTCATTATACTACACCGGGGAGGTTTCCCGGCCCTTTTTTTATGCTTCCAAACTGCTTAATTTTATGTTATGAGAAAGAAGCTGAAATTTTTTATTGAGAGTTTCTTGGGGTTTTTTTTATCTCAAAACTCTTTAGACAAGGCCCCAAAGGGTTCCCAAAAAGGTCCCCGTCATACTCAAATGATCATGGAAAAAGGTTCCCCTTCTGCAGCCTAAAGATTTCCCCCAAAATAGATGCCACGCTGCAGCTCTAAAAACCTGAAAACCCGAGGGCCCCTGCTGTAGCTTTGTTTTTAAGACAAAAGGCCCAAGCATAGCTCATTTATTATTTCCCAACAATGGGTTCCAATAAAAATTGTATAATTTCATGTTTTATTCCACCAGAGAAGTGTTCAGTATCCTGAAGCACAGTTGGGCTGGGACTTTGGCTAAAACTGAAATGTGGATCCCCAAGGAACTGACCCTTTTTCTTTAATTTAGCCTCCGCAAGAGGCTAAAATCCACCATTGCAAACAAGTCCTGCAAATAAATTTTTGGAATATAACCAATCCCAGGGGTCAAGAACAAAGCTTTGGGGCATCTTTAGATTATGGCCCGGAATGAAAGCAACAGATTAACCCGTACCCCTGAAAAAACCCAATGGGGCAGGGAAAAAGGGAAAACCAGAGAACAAACTTTGGGGTTTAAAGGGAAAAGTTTAAATTTTGGGGGGTTAAAAAAACAATCAATAGCTCAATAAAAATATCCCAACCCTTGCCTTTGGGGACATTTTCGGATATACAAAATTGCTGTTTTAAAGGGGGTTTTTTACTTCAACCCAAATTAAGTTTATAACCTTTGGGTAGGGCATCATTGTCTGATAGTTCTGAATGGAAGGTTTTAGAAAAAAGAGGTTTCAGGGCTCAATTTGGAAAGGGGGAGATCCATGCCTATTTAAAAAATTTTATGGAATATGCTACAATAAAGGGGGTCAATTTTCTAAAATGAAAAAACCCTCTTTAAAAACAACTGCTTTAAAACATGTAAATCCTTTTTGGTGTGGGGGTCACACTTGATTTTACAGCTGCCCTTCTACTTTCACTGGATTGGAAAACAATTCCCCTTCATGGGCATTTGACCTCTTTTAATGCTTTAAAAAACAAATCTCATAAAAAACAATTAACAGCAGACCCTTTCTGTTTTTTTTTTATCTCCCTTTAAATATCAAAGCAATTTAATTTTTAAAAAATATTCTAATTAAACCCAAAAAAGCTATTTAAAAAAAAAAACGCCAACACCCCCCCAAAAAAGGGAAAAAACCCACCTATTGTTTTAAAGAAAAAAAAAAAAAAGTAAGTTGGGGCATCCACATTTAAGGGGGTTAAAATTTGGGGGGGTTTCGGAAACATCACTACCCCGGGCCCCACAGCCCAAAGACCCAAAAAGCCCTTTTTGCGACATAAAAAAAACGGCAATAAATTTATAAGACCCCATGGGACCCGGGGGGCACATTTAAAATTTTTGCAATTTTTTCCCGGGTCATACAAAAGCATAAGGGGGCCCATTTGAAGGGTTCTATGGCAAAAACAGAAAAGGGTTTTCCCCAAAAACCCCAGCAATCATGCAGCTCTTCCCGTCACAAAGGGATATAAATGGGTTTTTTTGTGGGACAAAATTGCAAATTTTTTTTTTTTTTGGCATTTCCCAAAGCATCTATGTGCCTTTTTTTTTATGTCTTTATCTGTGACCGACCATGAGCCCCCATTGCCCTTTTTTCCATTTTTATCATTAATTTTGCAAATAAACAGCAAAAGGGCCCTATGTTAAAATTCAACTATAGCCCAAAGTTGTTGGGTAATTTTGGTAAAACACCAAAAACCAAATGTATTTTTTTAAAATTTTCATTTTTTTAAAAAAAAAAATGTGGAACTGTGAACTTTTTATTTAAAGCCAACAGGGAAAAAAAAAAAAAACACGTAGAACATGTTTCTTTAAAACGGCCCCAAATTAAAAAAAAATTTTTTGTTTGTTTGGGGAAAGTTTAAATTTTCTATTATATGTTTTGGCCTTTTAAATTAAAAGACATTTTTATCTGTCTGCTCTATATTGAACAATTTATACATTTTTCCTTTTGGGGGGTTCCTCCCATACTCTTTTCCTACAATTCTCCCTTTCCTTTTTTAACAAAATCTGTATTTGGGGGTTGGGTTTTCCCCAGCAAAATTCCCTTTTGGTTAAAACCCTTTTTTTTATCTTCCCCTTTAATTATTTTTTTTCCAAATAAATTTTTAATTTTTTATAAATTTTGAAAGATAAATAGGTTACATTTGCAACAGTTTTTTTCACCAAATGAAACCCGTAATCCTCAACAAATAAATATTCGGGATTAAAAAGCAGCAGGAAAAGCACATGGGGTTTGAGTACTTTTCGACTTTTCCCTTCCTCTGTTATCAAAAATCATTTAAAACATTATTAACCCAAAAATAAAATGAGCAATTCTAATTTTAACCCCCCTTTCCCAATTCTGGTCCCCTTAAAAATTTTTGACTCTTTTTTTTTTTTTTCCCCTTTCCCCTCCTTTCCCAAATTTTTACATGAAGGAAAAATTATTTGACCAAACCCTTTCAAATTGTGTAAAATTTGGGCCCACTGACAAAGACAGGGGAGTCCCATAATTTTTTAAGGGGAGGTTTAAATTTTAAAAATTTGAAAAATAAAATATAAAAAAAAAAAAAAATCCAGAAATCACATTGTAAAAATTATATAAATTTATTTGGGATTTTGCTGAGAAATAATAAATTTTAAACCCCTACCCCAAACCCCTAAGATTTTTGGCTCCTAAGAAAAAGTTTGACACTCCCTTTAAACAAAATCATTACTTTCATTAAAAACAGCGGCTTAAATTTGGTCCCCCTTTATAAAAAACTCCTGTCCACAGGGTCGACTTTAAACTCTCAAAAAGGGGAAGACCAAAAAGCTTTCTAAGGAAGTCAGGGCAAGATCATAGACCTGCACAAAGCTGGAATAGGTTACAAAACCATAAGTAAGACCTGGGTGAAAAGGAGACAACTGTTGGTGCAATAATAAGAAAATGGAAGAAATACAAATGACTGTAAAACAACATCGATCTGGGCACCATGCAAAATCTCACCTCATGGTATCCTTGATCATAAGGAAGGCGAAAGATCAGCCTAAAACTACACAGCGTCCGCAAGTTCCTCCTGTTCAAGAAGGCACATGTTCAGTCCGTCTGAAGTTTTTGCCAGTGAACACCTGAATGATTCTGTGAGTGACTGGGAGAAGGTGCTGTGGTCAGATGAGACCAAAATCGAGCTCCTTGGCATTAACTCAACTCACCGTGTGTGGAGGAAGAGAAATGCTGCCTAAGACCCAAAGAACACCGTCCCCACTGTCAAGCATGGAGGTGGAAACATTATGTTTTGGGCGTGTTTCTCTGCTAAGGTCACAGGACTACTTCACACATCTATGGGAGAATGGATGGAGCCATCTACCGCAAAATTCTGAGTGACAACCTCCTTCCCTCCGCCAGGACATTAAAAATGGGTCAGAGCTGGGTCTTTCAGCAAGACAATGACCCAAAACATACAGCCAAGACAACAAAGCAATGGCTCAAAAAGAAGCACATTAGGGTCATGGAGTGGCTTAGCCAGTCTTCAGACCATAATCCCATAGAAAACTTATGGAGGGAGTTGAAGATCCGAGTTGCAACGCAACAGTTTCAAAATCTTAATGATTTAGAGATGATCTGCAAAGATGAGTGATCCAAAATTCGTCCTGACATGTGTGCAAAATTCATCATCAACTACAAAAAATGTCTGACTGCTGTGCTTACCAACAAGGGTTTTGCCACCAAGTATTAAGTCTTGTTTTCCAGAGGATCAAATACTTATTTCTCACTGCAAAATGCAAATACATTTATATAATTATATATAATGGATTTTTCTGGATTTTATTTTGGATATTCTATCTCTCAATGTTAAAATTAACCTACCCTTAAAAATTAATAGACTCCCCATGTCCTTTGTCAGTGGCAAACTTACACAGAGGAATCAAATAATTATTGCCTTCACTGTGTCACAAGTGCACCGCACCCGCAGTTCAAGAGGCGGCCGCGATGTGCACTCGCTCCCTCGGGTGCATCCACTTACCTGCTCCTGCTTCCTCGTGTCTGTCTGGCCAGCCGTGCACGCGGCCCGCTCCTTAGGACGTGCACTGCCTGGCTCTCTTAGGCCTTGAGGCGGATACCTCTGATGTCTTCGCCATAAAAAAATTTTGGCCATGAAGACGATCAGGGGGAAGCGTCACTTCCTATTGACTGGAAGGGGTTTGGGCCTGAGGAATGATCGTGGAGCCAGAGAACAACATTATGACTGTGGGTTACTTCAGAAATTTCTTCAGGCCAAGAAAAGGGGGAGCCGAAGGCGAGGGGGTACTGTCACGAGTGGCACTGCAGCCCGCAGTTTTGGTAGGAGATATATAGAGCCTCCCAATAATTAGGTAGGTTGGTAACTATTGGGTCACCTAAAAGGTTGGATATATAGGATTTGCCGTCATATACACAGGGGTAGATACATTGAATATAGGACTCTCCAATAGATATGGTATTAACAAACAAAAAAAAAACAAACCCCCCCTCCAGATGGTAGATTGGTATGTACCAAACCCCAGGCAAGTGGTGGATATATTAGGCTGTCACTCGAATAGGTAGTCTCATATAAAGCCACTCCTAGATAGACGTGACAGGCAAATAGGCACCACAGTAAGGCATAGATATAGATATCATTAGTTCCCCTCGAATAGATAGGTAGGTACACAATAGAGCCCCATCAATGGTAGTAGGTAGGAGCAGTTATAGTAGCTTCCATTGTCAGTATTAGGGTAGGTAGATATATATTTCGATACCCCCTCAGTAGTCAGTTAAGGTATAATAGGTCCCCCCCCTCAATAGGTTTGGGTCGATTCAATACATTTTCCCTTAGTAAATATATAGAGAGCTACAAGTAAGATAGGGTAAGGTATATAAGTCCCTCCTCCAAGAACACAGAACAGGCGTCACAGCAGGCAGATTTGCACAATATAGTTGTGAATTAGTAAGGTAGTTCGATAGATACGGTAGATATGATACAGGTTCCCCCAGATAGGAGGTAGAGTGTAGGATATAAACTTGGCGTACTAAACCCAATTGATAGAAAAGGTACATATGGATGCTCTTCAAATAAATTAGGTTTAAGGTTGGGCCAGTAGTATTGTAAAGTGTCTTGCCAGTTGGTATTTCATTAAGTAGGTAGGTAAAACGGTTACCCGCGCCAGTAGTGAGTATGATATAATAACATGGCCCCTACAAAGTAGAAACAGCTATATGCCCCCTACAATAGTATTAGGATAAGGTGTATAGTGGCCCACAATTTTGTAGTTTTGGAAACAAATATTTGCCCCTATTAGTGTAGGTATCAGTGAATATATATATGTGCTCCCGGTATGGTATTCTAAGAGCCACATGGTGCCCTCCAGTAATATATTGGGTATAATAGGTTGCCACAAGTATACTTAAGGAAGGTTATATTAGGTGCCCACAGTAGGGTAGGATGGTGAATATATCAGATTCTCACTAATAGATAGGTGGCGTACATGGGTGCCACCTACTAATAGAAATTGAATGCATTCATCTCACATCTTGCAATCTACCAACATTATGTGGCATGACGCTGGGCATGGACGCTGGACTGAGTGTGAGCGTTTCGATCCCAACTCGCATCAGTCAACAAGCAGATGTAGAGTACATTACAGAGTCTACCTTAGGCTCATGGTGGACCTAGATTAAAGCAGCAGGCGCTGTGCCGAATGATGAAAAAAAACACCTTTTGGCGCATCGTTAGTGTCACACCAGAAGTTTGACGGAGTGGAAGGACAATATGACAACTGTGTATTCTGAACACAACGCATAAGAGAGATGGTAGAAGACTCGCCTGTGTGCAGGACCCACTAGTAATCTGCCGCTAGTAGAGCAGATATCCTGTTCACGGAGCCCACAGTAAGGGATCCCAGCCTGTGTGCACTTGTTATCCGAGTCACAAGCCCAAATAAAAAGGTACAAGCAAGCCCCCGACTATGATGTATAACACCCCTATGACATATTGTGCCTTTAACAAGAGTTATATAACACATTAGATATAATTCTTTACCATGGCCTTTATGTTGGTTCTAAGACTTTAGATGCTACAATGAAAGGGAAATGGTTACTCATTAGAGACTGTTGAAAAACTTGATTGCTTTGGAACGCACCACTCAAAAATACTTAAAGATGTTCATAAAAGGCTTGTCTGGGAAAGAGGAACCTGAGGTTTCCTCAGCAGTGCCCTTTATTGGAATAGTAGCATTCTCAAGTCAAAAAAAGATCACTGTGTCATGGCTAATGCATGCTCAGAACTGCAAGACAGCTGCAACAGCTGATGTGCACGCTCCCTCCCTATACACTTGCTGCTGACCCGAGCGCCAGACAAAGCAACTCTATGGTGCCCTACCGGCGAGTACAGCCAATGGCGCCCCCCCCTCCACTCTCAAAAAATACCACCCCCGCCCCACACACACACACTCACAATTCCTCTCCACCCCTGTGCCACAAGGTCCTGTCCTACTAATTTTACTGCACATTCCACATAGACACCCATCCATGCTCCTCACAGTCACAGCACAACATTGAAACAGCCCTGGACCAAATTTGCAAAGTTTTCAAAATCGCTACGCACCTCCGTATACTGACAGTGCAATACCCCTAAACAGTCAGCACGGAATAATCAACCGATACCTGGAGCAAATTCTACCAGGACGAATGATTGTACTTCGAAAAAACAACACACCCACATAACCCAAGACACCAATAACTATACTACTTACAGGCTCAAAATAATTTCTGCCCAGACCCTTGAATCCGAAACGCGTACCTACCCAAGTGTACTGAGCTATCAGCTGATACACAGGCTCTTCGACAAGACAAATACCACCAGCCATACAGTGACCACAGATAATAAGTGGTAGATACTAAGTTGTATGTTAGGGCTCTGGACAGAAATAAAAGTGATGTACCACTGCAGTTAACATTTCTTACACTGGTGACCACCGGATACCGTCTGATTCTGAGTACCAGTCGAGTCGTTCAACTTCCCCTTTTCTTCTCCATCCGGTTCACACCTCATAGCCAATTGCACCCGACCAAGACCTACGTCACTGAGGATTTGGACACAAATTAATCTTAGATTTCCTCACATTTACCAGTAAACGTCTTAATATAAGGTATCTACAGTAGGAGAGTCCCCATAGTCATACTAGGTATATAGATATGGCCCTCTCAGTTCAGGCAGGTATAATAGATAATGTCCCCTCCAGACAAGGCATAGGTATATAAATGATGATTGGGGCACACAGGCAAGGTATAATAGCAGGGGCTCAGGCCAAGATATATAGCCTGGGTTCAAGGGCTAAGTGAGGCTACAGTGCAGGTCGTATGGGGGCTCAGGCAGACGTACTGGGGGCCACCAAGGCGACGTATGAGGGTCCACAATGTGCAGCGTCTTAGGGGGCCTACCGGCGGCATGCGTTATGGGGCCAACAGGCAGGCGATAAAGTACGCGTCAAGGTACTGGCTTAGGGGGCTTAGGCAGGCGTATGAGGGTGCCACAGGCAGGTGTATGGGTGCCACAGTGCAAGGGCTTAATAGGCGGAGGCTCAGGCAGTTCGTATGGGGTCACCAGGCAGGCGTATGGAGCCACAAGCAGGCATATAGATGGGCCACAGGCAGCCAATACAGGGGCCACAGGCAGGCGGTAAGTGGTGCCACACATGCAGGCGTTTAGGACCTCAGGCAGCGATATGGGTCCACCAGCATTGCGTACAATGGTGATGACACAGGCAGTCTATGGGGGCTCAATGCATGCGTTATGGGAGCACCAGGCAGTGGCGTATGGGGGCCACACGGCAGCATCATTAGGGGTCAACATAGCAGCCGTACAGGGCCTGGCAGGCGTACTGGATGCCACAGGCAGGCCAATAGGGGCCACAGGCAGCCGTATGGGGTGTCTCAGGCAGGCTATGGGGAGCCACAGAACACAGGCGTATGAGGGGCCAGGCAGGCATTAATAGGGTGGCCGCAAGGCAGGCATTAGATATGGGGCCGCAGGCAGGTATTATAGTGGGCCTAGCAGGCATGTCATTATATAAGGGGCCACAGGCAGGATATAGGGGGGCCACATGGACAGGCGTATAGGTGGGCCACAGGAGAATATAGGGGGCCACAGCAGGAGCCTTATATGGGGCCCGCAGGCAGGCATCATGGGGGCTACAGCAGGCAGGCATTATAGGTGGGCCAGCAGGCAGAGCATTATGGGAGGCACGCAGGCATAGCATTAATGGGACACAGGCAATAAATAACGGGGGCCACAGGCAAGAGCACTTAGAAAACAAAACACATAATACCTCTACCCAATCCCGGGCAGCAAAGCGCATTCACTCTTCTGATCACTGTCTTCAACTGCCGAGAGCGCTCACTCCGCAGCATCCTTACAGGAGGCGCAAACCGCGCCCATGTGACACGCTTATGTGCGCCCTGAGCGAAACGGCAAGCGCGGCGAGGTGACAATCA
The DNA here is from genome assembly GCA_025379985.1 of Phyllomedusa bahiana. NCBI lineage: Eukaryota > Metazoa > Chordata > Amphibia > Anura > Hylidae > Phyllomedusa > Phyllomedusa bahiana. The sequence goes on from JAODAL010037718.1 coordinate 28,062, forward strand.
ACGGGTCATTGACGATGCTGACCAGCTGAGGCGCACGGGAGACCGCGGCGGGTCCTCACGTCTAAATGGTAACGCGGGTAGGCTCACCGAGGCTGTGTCCGGCCCTGCAAGCTCAACAACGCTGGTAGGATCCAGCGATCCATCTCGAGGGAAGCGGGCCACTAGACATATCAGTCTCGGGAGCCAGGGAGAGGCGTCTTGCAACTCTGCTTCCGCAGTAACGGTATCACAAGAGCAACCAGCCGTGACGCTTATCAGGATCCAGGCAGCGGCCTGGACCCGAGCGAGGGTCGGAGGCCGCGACGGCGCCCTGCTTAGGAGATACTGAGGTAATGGCGCCCTAAGGCGGATCGCCTACCTTGGCCGATCCCCGGACCGTCCGGCCCTAGCTCACTGACAGGCCTCTGTGAGTGAAACAGAGATACGCCCAGTATCACCAGCTCCTGAACAGGGTGGAACGAAGTGCAACCGAGCCATGAGGTGGAGGTTACCGTGGCTTCGCGTGACGAACTATATCAGGTCTCAGGGGTGCATGTTATCCATAGGGATCCCTTTTAAACTACCCTTGAAAGCTGACTAGCTGCGAACAAAGCTGTGAGATATATTGCCTGGCTACCTTTGTGGATTTCTTGTTCGTTATGTTTTGTTGTATTATGCTATACCAGATAAACCTGACCTCAGGCTTGTTCTCCTAAGGACCTCCGGCTTTGTCTCCTGACATTTTGTGTGTCTTTGTTTCCGTATTGGCTTTTTGAACCTCTTGGGCTTGTTATTACAGTTTTATTCCTCTGGTTCCAGATTTGGTGTCTTTGGCATTCCTAATTATGCGATATGGATCATACACGCGGACTGATTTGACTTATTCTTGATCTTCCGCTGAGCCCCAGATCACTTTAGCAAGCAGACAGGGACATGTCGCGCCAGTCTGCCATCTGCCGCCTAGGTGCACAGACACAATCAAGTAGGCAGGGAACAGTGGGCTGGGTTATCACAGTTAGTGGCTCAACGCTATGGTCACCTCCCTTATGATGTGACAACATCTGTGAGCCTTTCAAAAAGTGAAAGTGTGATTATTTAAAGCCGAATGCCCCTCGCTTCAACAGACAGATTCTTTGGATGTTGCCCTTAACAATCATAAGTAGTGCAAGAGTACAAAACACTTTGGCGTTAGGTTGATGAAGCGCACACAATCCAGTCTAGCTGTTTCTACACAATCACTTGATAGTGGGGGTACCCCTAAAAGGTACATGTCTGGCAATTAACACTAGACTTTTCATGGCTTTTAATAAACACTTTCACGTCACATTGCAAGGCTCAGTGAGTCATGATTCTTTATTAACTCCCTTTCACAATTTCATAGGCCCGGTGAAATACTGTTTTATTATGATGAACACTACATTCAACTCTCATTCCCACATGAGCTTATAGAATATACTAAGGACATTTATATAACACAGTACAATAAAGATACCAAAAGGCACACTACATTTATTGCTACTAGACTCTTTTTCACAACAGTTAAGAAAACTTGAATGTGACTTGATTTCAAAATCTAGTTATTTCAAAATATATTGATACAATGTTGAGGGTTCATTTTATGGTGAAAAAAAACTGGTTGAACAGGCAAGTAAAAAGGATTAGCTTGCCAGTACTGTATAAGCAATGAAACAGGATTCTAGAGGAACCCTTCAGTACTAAGGGCATATTCCTCTCATATACACAATAACAGAGAGGAAATCAAATATCAAAAGTTAGCAAGAGATCATTCAATAGAAAGTGGTCCTGCTGATGCCCTAAGGGACCTCTTTAAATTTCTCCTTAGCTAACTTTTTGCATTCTTGATTTCTCACTTGTTTGAGAACATTTGACCGGAGTCCGAGTGACACAGCGTGAACAGAAGGACCTTCGCTGGCTGATTGCATGTTTCTGGAAAGACAGGCCGTGGTGATTATTCTTCCATAACGATAGTATGTTGAGTCTGTACCATTTTGTCCATGCTCAATAAGGTGAGCTTCGCTCTATACAGCAAATAGCTCTGTTGTTTTAAAAAGTTACGCGCATTTGTGCCTTCTGTTTTTGCTTTTTTCTCCGTAGAGATCATCTTTGTGACGAGAACCGGTGGGATCAATGGAAATATTCTTCACTTTACAACATGTAGTCTAAGGCATAAACTGACAGATAACACAACTCACAATTAACCACAAAACAATGTTATTCGTCAACTTTTTATAATGCATTTTGTTTAATGCTTTTTCAATAGTTTTTTTAGACTTTAATGATAATAAGATGATAACACGAAGAGCAGAGTATATCTATATAGAAGTGTGAGGACAATTATCTGCTTAAAATTTCATGAAATGAAAGTATGAGAATATGTAGAGACATACATTCTGGTTTCATGCATAACAAAGCTTTATTCCATACACTAGATTTACCATCTGAGCTTTGCTATAGGGTGTCTTATTTTGACATACATGGCAGTCCAATTTAAGGAGGCAGAGCTGAGCAGTGAGAAATGGTAGATAGCGGCACCTGCACCAAATATAATGAAACAATAATGGGTTTTTAAAAATACCACCATCTAACATATCATGTAAGTATTGTGGCTGAAATGTTCTAAGATAGGAACATAGTCAACAATTTTTTGTACCTGTCACGTCAAGAGGAATGGGTCGAGTTAGTCTCCTAAACTGGGAAACCCAATCCCACTGTCCCTGGCCTACACTGGACGGCTGCACCGTAAAGGGTTGCAGACTAGGGCAAACTGGGCGACAGTCCCTGCTCGGCTAAAGTGTTTGCTGGGAGGTGAGGAAGTAAATAATCGAAGACAGTCCGGAGTCAATATGACAAAGTAGGAACGCTCAAGAGGCCAACAAATCCAAGACAACCAGAGGGAGTAAAACGTCAAACAAAGCCGATGTCAAAGCCAACTAAAATATTATGAACTATAAAAAAGAGAGGTGCGTAGTTACGAAATTGAACAAATTGGAAAGAGGAAAAAGGGAAGATAGTAAGGGAAGGAGAAAGCAGGCAATGAAGATAGCAAGATACATGCAGGGATCTGTTCTACTCTGTACACCACCAAACCGGCAGCCAGACGCATGGTCAGGCGAACAACGGCCTGGTTCAGGTAGATCAAACGGAACTGGAGTAAGCAAAACACGATGACTGACAAGTATAATCCAATTAAGCCGAGTATAAGTGATCAACGAGGCTGACGCCAGCAACACTCACGGAGGCCCTTTCCATGGAGTTTAATAATGGGATTTTCCGACGGATACGCCTCCAGACAGCTGGAGAGTAAGGCAGGGGCCCCTCCGTAGTCCTCGGGACCAATGGGCTGGTGAACTAAAAACTCAGCCCCCTGTCAGGATTGGACTGGGGCGGCTGTCACTCACGATGGAGCTGGTCAGTAGCAAAGTGTAATCAGGGAAGGGGAGCACGACATCAGCTGTTGCAGCCATTCCTGCAGTCTTGAGCACTGCTAGTCCCTGAATACAGTCACTCTCCCCCTATTAACAGGAGAGGGCCGAACAGGACCTCTTTCCACTGGTCCTGGGTATTCCCTTACTCCCCCTCTAGTGACGGTAAACAGGAGAAGGAAGCGCTAGGGGGCCTGAGTTCACAGGCTATAATCATACTCTTCCCTTTGACACGCAAGTGCACGACGGATCACATTTATGATATAGTCAGAGAGGAAAGAGAGGGTTAATTTCAAGCCGATAATCCACCAGGTTTAACCACACCTCCCTGAACCACATCACGGCGTATCATAGTACAGGTGGAAAGGGCATAGTTTCTAAACCAGAGGAGGAACGAGTTCTGGGAAACCTTAGCCTCAGAAGCATCTACTTCGCCAAGAGCATGTCCGCATAGGCTCAACAACGCCTGGCACCCAACCGCTTCCAGACATAAAGAACATAGCCTGCTAGCAATCAGTATTGCCCGAGCATGGTAAAGGAGACATTTGTCAACTACACCCCACCTTGACTAATTCTCCTGGAATTCTCAGTCAAACACTGGATTATGTTTCTTAAAGCCAAGGGCCGCCCCAACACCCATCATCATGGCAGCCCCTCTACATTGACGAATAGAATTACACTTTTCCATAAAGTAATGGATCTCGAACCAACCTCTCCAGCTCAGGGGTACAATATAGGATTGCGCTCCCAAATCCTTATATGGACGTGGAGTCATCTTAGCCACAGCGCCAGCACAACGAGTCAGAATAACGGTCTACAAAGTGTAGGGTACCCAGACGTTTGGCGAACAAGATCGCATCAACAAAACTTTATGATGAGGCTGATCTCAGAATGCCTTCAAACCCAACTCAGACAAGAAAACCTGGTACCAGTCCGTACACAGTATAGAAGATCTTAACTGATAGCTAACTAACTTCATAAGAATCAACATTAATGAGGAAATACCTGCTACCAACTAGGTGATCCTTCTATACTGCTCATCACCTAAGCGTTGGGTTTTTACCGACCTGAGTCCATGACCGTTTTGGAGCATATCCCATGAACTTCTGTGTCCATACCATGCCTCCACAGTTAGAAAGCACAAAGCCACCTGGATTGCGCGCGAGTAGTCCTAACGGACATACTAGCCGCAGTGACAAGAAAAAAGCACCCTACATGCATGGTGGCTCCAGTCTGGGTTTACGTCGGAAACAACAAAAGGGTTAAGGTTGTGACCATATTGAGTGACACTCGACCACTGGTGGGGAGAACCTTTTTCTACTGCACAGTCACATCCCTAAATAACGTCTGATCCGAGGAAGGGGGATGGATGAAGTATAAGGAAGAGTGGGCAGACTAAACAGGCACAGAGTGCCTTGGCCTCATCTAAGGTAACTGTAGGATAGAATTAGTGGGTAAAGGGGGTACCAAACAATAAATCCAATCACATGCTCGATAGCTAATCCCTTAATCTAAACTAGGCCCCTGAGAGCTGACGTCGTTCACGGCACACTCCTAGATACTGAACGCACCAGTGACGAAAATTCTGGAGCAAAACATCCTTCACAGTCTTCTCACACCTGCCATCACGGTGGTCAGGCCGAGCCCTCGAAGCCACAGCTCCCCTATCTGAGATGCAATACAAAGATGTAAACCAAGCCTTAAGAAGCGGGGCAAAGTATGAACCATGTCCACAAGAAAAAGAACAGTATCCATGTGAGTCATGCGTAACGTAAAATGACACAACAAAATCCTGGTGGGGGACCCACTGCAAATAATGGACATAACATATTCCCACCCAATTGTTCCTTCAATCCCAGAGGAAAGATGGGGCAGAGCCTAAAAAAACAGCACGACATATACCACCTCTCTTAAATTGCCCTAGTCAATAGCCCTCCTGTTTATCCTACGCAAGAACCTGATCAGGGCAAATACTTGATATTTGGGTACCAACAAATGAGGGAAGGTATATGCAGGGGGACCCTCTGACAGTTTGGGTGTATGTCCTTAATCTGTTTGTTCTATGCCCACGATCGTCTGCATATCCATGGACTACGCTTGGTTAGCCCCTTGCATCAGCTCTACCAGAGCTAGTCATGGGGGTGATCCAATTAGGGATGTGGTAGAGTCAGTAACGTTTCGGGCTCAACTCCCCCGTTTGATTAATGTAAGATACGACAATGTAGGAGGGTGATCCAGTGAGTACCCTAACTGAGAACCAGCCACACTGTCCCGCCTACTTTGACGTACTGCCTTAGTGGCGTCAGACTGCAACTGTGCGACAGTCCCTGCTCTGCTAAAGTGCTGCGGGTGACGTGAGGGGAGACTAGTAATAGTCATGCAGTCCGGGTTCCATATCAAATAGGAGATCGCCAAAATAGCCACATATCAGAACTCAAGGTGGATAACGTTAAATAAAGCCAAGATCAAACACTCGAACTGTGAGTCGAGGTACAAAATCTAGGAAGATCAAACCGGCGTCATGGAGATAAAGGCCGTAGGTCTAGTATATCGTATAAGTCTAAACGAAAAACATAATAACAAGGTAGACAGGACATATCAACAGTGCGCAGCACCCAGCCTTCATGGGTAGTTCTAGGTGATGGTATTTCCCTGTGGATACCGCTCCCTTCGCAGCTGATTGGACAGCTGGCTCCGGGTCTCTCCCATCTGGCTGTTTCATACTCGGCCCCCTGTCTGGATTGGCTGGTGCGTCCTGTCTCACTCACGAGAGCTTGTTCAGACAGAGCATTTAGTCAGGGAGGGAGTCGGCATCATCAGCTGTTGCTGCCTGTCTAGCAGTCTGATGCACAGCTTTAGCCCTGACGATTACCTCTTTAAAACCAGACTAATTTCTACCTGTACATATGTTTTACTTACCATATTATTTTTCTTGAATGTAGAATTTTGTTAAATTCTATTATCTGTGATATGACTATAGAGCACCATTTTTGTTTGCTTTTAATGTAATTTAGAATGATTTTTTTTGACTGAAGCTTCCAAGGACATAAGCTCCTTTTGAACACAGAGCTGACTCTCGACAATTGAACTTCTATAGAGATTTTTGATAGGCATGCTCTTGGCCATTGTGCAGAGGTCATTGTTCAGTGGAAGTGAGAGGAGGATTAAGTTGTGTCAAGCTATTTTAACTGTGTTATACTCATGTGAGTGTAAATTAATCACTTTTCATTGTAATCCGGCCTGTGATGGTATATGGAACAGACTGCTTTAAGAAGGTGATCTCCGCAGAATATGCGTAATCTGTAAGTATATTAATTAGAACTCAAAGGTCCAGTAGTGAGAAACTTGCAGAGAGAACAAGAGTTTTTTTCTCAAAAATATTTCAGATGATTTTACAATGTGGGTATTGGAAAAAAAAATCACCAAAATCATTCTTTAAAAATACGTGTAATCATTTAAATCATTAATTAAACAATAAGGTCACGTTTACTAATGATATCATTCACTTGAACTAAAAAGTCAGCTCAAAGAGAAGATTCCGAGAAAAATTATTGAATTAGCAGGGAGAATAAATAAGTTTTGCAAGGTACTGACTAAATATATCAAGCTCACAACTGGAATGGGGGGTGGCAAATTCTTGGATGAGCTCTGTTTTTTGTATTTGCTCAAGATATGTTGTCTAAAAAGAAGGCTACTAAATCAGAAAAATAAAATCAAGTGTCTATTGTCTGTCCACGTAATCGGCGCCTTCTAGCCCGAGTCCTGCGGCGCACCCATTGCTCACCTCCTCCGGTCCCTGCTCGGGACGGGTTGCCTGCCGCTGGCTGTGGGTCCACTGTCACTCAGATAAATCTTACCCGACCTGTCGGGCTCCTGCTCTGTCTTCTCCCCTCCCGGGCCAGACGCGCTGGCAAAGACCCCAGGGCGCACACCTCGTGCTTGTAAATTTAAAGGGGCCAGCGCCCCGGTAATTAAAAATTGCCGGGCGCTGACCCATAGGGGGGGGGCAGGTTCACGCACTTCCCTCTGGATCTTTTTTGCTTCCAGCCCTAAGAAAGCTTCCTGAGCTACTCCTTGCTCTGTTCTCCATCCTTTTCTATTTTCTCGACTATGAACCTTCCGCGCCTGGCCTGACCTGCCTGCCTGCCCCACACAATTCTCGATTGCGTTTTTGGTAACCTGGGCACCTCTTTTCGCCACCGCGGGCAAGTCACGTAGGGGTAGCGACCGGGAAGTTCTCCCACACACAAGTCCATCCCACTTTGTGGCGGCTATGGTAAAACCGGGGGTCCTACTTAACTCCGCTCCTTGGGCGTGGCCTATACCACACTTGCGGTGGCCCGGGGACCCCACTACATCGCCATACAATTTTACATAAGAAACTCAATAAAGATCATGGGGCACTTTTTCTTAAAAAAAAAATAAATTAGGAATAGAAGGTGGAGTAAATAAGAAACAATGTAAAAAATACAGTGGGTTTTAAAAAGCTTTCTATGCACGTAGTTTAAAAAATCCCTAAGATACTGAGAAAGCAAATTTTTCTCTCTCCCCTGGAATGTTTTAATGTTCTAAGATTTCTGGGGTCTATTTTTGTCCATGTAGAATTAAACTTGAATTTAACCTTTTTCATCAAAGAACCTAAATTACTTTCCCTCAAAAACCCTTACATCTCCATTTTAGTAAACCTGTGTTCCCTTTGAATAACAAATTTAGGAACATCTTCTCTTTTAACTTGTTGGGGGGTTGTTTTTCCGTTAACCCTTCTAGATAAGCATCACTGAATCAGATGGGTGTTTTCCCTTGCAGTTTTTGAAAGGGTGGTGTCCCGCACACATGGGGAGATTTATCAAAAGTGTCTTCTTTTAGACAAAGTAAAGTTTTGACAGACAGTTTTTAAAATGCGCCACATTTTTTTTAGCGTTGTAAATCTGGGGGCAGTTACAACTGTTAGTCTAAGTTTACCACAATTTAAATTTTGGGTTACTTTTACACCAGAAAATTAGACAAAATCTGGGGGCTTTTTTTGTTCATTAACCAGCCCCTTTCCCCACATAACCACCCCCATTTGCGGGGCCAAAAACCCCTTTTGTCGGACGAGGCGCAGAAGCGTCTGAAACTTCCCAAAACACATAAAATAAATTGGGGAAAAGCTGGTTTCTGGGGGCAAATGGAGCCAGAATTTTGGCGCAACGCTTTGATAAATCTGCCCCATTACCTGTCAACTTTATTGAAATTCCAGACTGTGCAGGGGCGCCCCCAAATTCAACCTCCAGTTGATAATACATTTTTAGGATAAAAAAACACGGAACATCACAATATTTAGATCTATGGAAAAAATGCTCCAAAATTAAATTTTTGGGAATAAAGTATTTTTAAAAAATAGACAATCAGGAATGACCACAGTTTTTTAATAGGGAACCTTATCTGGATGGCTCTATTCATTAATACATGTCCTTCCATTTACCAATTTTATATTTCCAAAGGGAGTTAAAAATATTTAATTTCTAATATGTAATGGAAAAAAGGATTCCAAAGACTCTTTTTGAATTTCTTCTAAAACCCGTGTTACATTCATAAAAATTTTTTTTTGTTTTTTTATAAATGTAATTCAGTCTCATGGGCACGTGTAAGTGGGGATTTCAGCTTGTGCAAATAAAAATCTTGTGGTAGTAAAACTTAATTAACACAGATGCATAACAAAATTTAATGGTGGGAAAACTAAAGGGAAGAAGTAGACTTACTGACGCAAGGCACAAGAAACGAACAAATGTACTGTGTAAGGAAAAAGAAAAAAAACCTAAAAATCTCGTAGAGTATAATGGTGGGGGTGCATGGTACCTGTAATGTCGAGATTGCACCTCACGAGGGTGAAAAATTAATGGGGTTTTTAAGGGTTTTTTTTTTTAAGATTTAAACTGTGGTGGATAGCTAACCCGCTCACACCCACATCGCACAGGAAAAAGGGAGGCTTTTGTGAAATTCTAGACGATTGTGTCCAGTATCCCGTCCCTTTGTGGTTTCCTTGATATAGTGGTTTTTGGTGTGGAATCTAATTCCCTGCCCCCTTTTAGTGTGCACCCGTGCCTTTTTCTTTCCCCCTAACATTGACACTTTTTAAATTTTAATTTTTGCATCAATGTGTTAAAGTTTTTTATCAATTCATCATTTTATTTTTTTATGCACTTTATAGTCACAAAATAATTTTTTCACATATTATGACACGTCCTCTTTCAGCATGGCAACAGCAGATCATGAGGGAAGTCAACTGTCGGGGCTGGCTTGGTGGATTTTTAGGGGTGAATACTTTCCCGCATAAATTTTGTACCCTCACATCATGAAAAAAAGAAGAAATTATCATGTTGATAACGAGATATTATAACTTTAAATCCAAGGGGCATTTTTTCTGAAACTGTGCAGTTTTGAAATGCTCGCCGCTGTTGCACTGGTGTTTCAAGTATGTTACAGTTGAGCATTCACTGCCAAAATAATCAGGGATGTCTTTTATGATAGTCATGATCTCGCTTTATCAAACGGGTGGATTTTGGCAGTCAGGTGAAAAAAAAAGAGTAAAATACAAAACAACCCTTTCTAGAATTAAAAAAGTTAGAAGCATAATGGCATGGGGGAAAGTTTTTGTGGAATTCCTGGGCCACCATTTCAATGGAAGGGGACTGCCAACCAATTTGAGTATAAATCCATCCTTTCAGACACGTACACCCCCACTGTAACGTCTTCCCTTGTCAGAATGGATCTTTCCAGCAAGAAAATGCAAAAGTCCTCACAGCTAGAAATGTCGACATTTGTTAGAAGACATGACAGATTTCCAAGTACAAAACCCCGGCACTTAATTCCCCCGATTTGAATCCCCTTAAGCAAACCTTTATCTTCTTTTTCCCAATTTTCCCCCCCCAGCATCCCCAGCAGCTTGGGGTGCCCACTGCAGTCAGCATGGCTCCCTTTACCTTGAAACAGAAACAAACCTTGTTTAGCCACTCCCACTCACTAGTTGCCTACATACTGGCCCTGGCGTTTACTCTGGATGGTCATACTAAGTGATTTTATGTTAATGTAGGTTGGCAATTTTGTTTTTTATACGGTTTTGGGAATGTTTTTATTGAATTTTTTTTACTGTAGGTATTATAGGACTTTATGTAGTAAAAAATCAACCTTTTTCCCCAATTGTTACTTATACCAGGCATATTAACTAACAAAAGACCCCAATTTCCAAAAAAAAAATTTTATGTTTTTTTTGAAAATTTAGTGTTTATGTGCTTTAAAGGAAACACCCATGCTAAATGCTGCAGTATTAAAAATTGTTATGTTATGCGGTTAAGCGGGCCAAAATGAGAAACAGATGCACTGTTTCATTTCCCCCTCCTAGGCCCTCACCAAATTTCACAGGTATCACTGATTGAAAGAGACTTTGGATCATGTACAGAAAATTAGGGACCCAAGATGTACAAATGATTTTTTGGGAAAAAATTTTTTGTAAATTGTCATATTTTAAAACAATCAAAAAAAGAAAGTCATATACTTAGGTTTTAAAAAATAATTGTTTCTGTAACATACCTGAACAGGGTCTGTAGTGCAAGGAATGCGGGGGAAAGTTTAGAATAAAGAATAACCCCCCAAACTTTCTCTGTGCAGCCTAAAGTTTATTATGCAAAGTTCTGTCAAATCTTTTTTTTAGGTGCATGATATTTTTTTTAACGTGACGCTCAGTTCCCACGGGGAACCTTCCTCCCCAAGTATGGGGTTACTTCTGACGACAACAAGCTCACCTCTGATTATTATTAAATTTGATTTTGCCTGGAGGCTTGTCAAAAACCCTGTGCACACACCTCCTACAGGAAACAGACATAATCGTTTATGCTTTTGTCGGGCAATCAAGCTACAGGGTCTCTGCCACATTTCAAATGACTGATCAGTAAACAATTGTACATAGTCCCATGTATAAAAAAAACCTTAGGTTTGTATAGTTAAAAATAATAGGCAAAAAAAAAGGGGGCAGCATATACAAAGACAAAACGTTATAGACAGATAATGATAAACACTAAAGACAAAATGTCCCCAATAGGGAAAAATTTATTTTTTCGACACTTTTGAGCATATTCTCGATGTAAAAGAACTGGGCCACACCAAAAATAGTGCATTATACCCAGGCACGACTCATTGTAAAAGCGCCTAAAAATGATATGCTGTGCCCCCCATAACGCAATCGCCTATTGAGGCACTTACATACACATTTAATTTTATTTTATTTTCCTCTGTTGCCAATGCGCCCCATTAGGCACATTCATACACCAATAATACCGTGCCGTGATTTGCGCAACCGGGCCTATTTAGGCGAATGGGATTCAGGACATTGGGCCCCGTATGAAACCCATCAGGTCTAAATAAACACACTTGTTTTTAAAAAAAAAAAAAAAGATCAGACGCCCCTTTCATTTCATTATACTCTGGAAAAAAAACGGGCGCTCTGATTGGTTTCTATGGGCAATAAAGGGGGTTTTGACCGGGCAATTTCTTTCATTGGCCCACTAATTTTCTATGCAAGGGTTACCGATGCCAGATTTTTGAGAGATC
>JAODAL010037719.1:0-40067 GCA_025379985.1 Phyllomedusa bahiana
TTCCCCCCTTCCTTTTCCCCAAATTTTTACTGGAGCAGACAGGGGTAGTGTTTTGCTGCGCAATGCTTTTTTCTGAGCTGACATCCCCCTCATCCCCCCAATTTTGCAAATTTGTTGGGGGTACCAGATCGGACTAGCCCCCCTGACACTTTTCCCCCTTACCCTTCTTTCAAACTTTTTCCCCCAATAGCTCCCTCATGTTCCTGCCCCTCCATGCTACCACCCTCCTCCGCATCTACACCTGCGAGTGATTGCTCAGTGAGCAGTAAACTCGCTTCCAAGTTGGCAATGGATCTCAGTGTCGCCACTTGCTCATTTAGATCCAGGATACGGGCTTCTAAATGTGTAGTGTGCACACATCTGTTGCTCAAGGATGGCATACATTGCACAGGTTGTGAACTGGACAGCATTGTCAAACATGGAACTCCTGGGGATGTTACCAATAAAAAAAAATAAAAAAAAAGAAGAAATACAGATACAAAAATGAAAAATCTGTATAATACTGCCCTTTCTAAAAGCCCAAATCTAAAGTCCCCCAATATTAAGTCTCACCCCTTAAGCAAAAAGACACTTAAAACAAAACAGACGCAAAGAACAAAACAGACACACTAGCCCGCTCAGAATACTCGCTAAAACCACTTATCTTATAACCTTTAATCCAGCAGCAGCAGCAACTCTCCTCTTAGAAGAGGGGTGTAAAACTCATTTTCACAGTGGGCTACCTCAGCATCATGGCTGCTCTTAAGGACTGTTTGGGGGGCTTGGAGGAAGACTGGGAAGGGCTGTCAGAGCTGTGCGACCACCTGCGAGTTTCTGACCAGAGCAGTGTTCAGCAGGTGCATGCTGAAGCTCCATAACCAAGATAGCGCATACTTCCTGTGCTGGAGCCTCCACCTCTGCCAAGTGGTGGCTTCATCCTCCAGGGAAAGGGTCCTTGTGCATCTGGACATGTCCATCTCTGCTTGCTGTGTCTAGCTTATCGTGGGTCACAAGGCTAAATGAATGAGGAATCATGCTGTGCACCGTTCCTCCCTCTTATCGCTCCCCCTCCACTATGAGATGTCTCAGTCAGGAAGTAAAGTAGCCACCATCTTGGTTAGCTCTTCTGCATTATTTACATAAAACAGAATGCTGAATAAGCGATTGAGCCCCCACATTGTCAAGTATCCTCGAAAACCAAAGAAAAAAGTTTTAAAAGTATAAAAACCAATGAAAAATGTTAAAAGTTCAAATCCCACCCCTTTGCCACTTTTCAAATGAAAAAAATAAAAAGCAAAAAACTTACACATATTTGGTATCACCACATCCTTAAATGTCTTCTCTATTAAAATATAACACGCTGTACGCTGAACACCATGGAAGAAAAAAGTTGTAAACGCCAATATTGTGTTTATTTAGTCATTTAACGTCCCAAAAAATTTGAATAAAAAGTGATCAAAAGTTGCATGTAACCCAAAATTGTATAAATAAAAACTACACTTAGCCTGCAAAAAAAATGAGCCGTCATTCAGGTACATTGGTGGAAAAACAAAAAAGTTATGGGTTGCAGGAAAAGGCACTGCATTTTTTTAAAATGTACTAAAACCCTACATATTTGATATCACCAAAATGTTACCAACCTTTATAATATAGATAACACATAATTTATACTGAAGAGTGAACATCATGAAAACAATACCCTCATAAAAAATGACGTAAGTGCGATATTTTTTTCACATTTCACACCACTTACAATTTTTTTTGTATTTTTCAGTACTTTCTATGATCAACTGTAACACTAAAAAGAACATCTTGTCCCGCCAAGAAAAAACCCTCATGTTTTTATGTAGATGGAAAAATTAAAAGGTTACCGCTAGAGATGGACGAATTTCTCAAAAATTCGATTCGGTCACTTCGCCGAATTTTCCGACAAAATTCGTTTCGTTCCGAATTACTTCGGCACTAATCGCGTTAAAAAGCAGCTATTTCCAGGCTGCACAGAGCCTGAAGGGTGCTGTAGAACGTTGTGCCATGCTTAAATATGCAGAGGGAGCTTGGTTTGGTCTTCATACAATGTTGTGTTTTAGTATGACACGCAGATGACTGCCGCCGCTTTTAGAATCGCTTCACTATAAAATTCCCTGGGCACTTAAGAGGGCAAAACTGACCCAAAAAACTGAAGCGGGAATGTAGCCTGATAAAGTCATGCCAGCAAAAGCTGTAAAAAAACAAGCTGAGAGCTCAGGTGGCAACATTAGTGACAGAGTGTGGAGGTGACGGAGGAAGCCACAGCAGCATGAGGTCAGGCAGTGGCACAATGACATTCTGTAGGTGGCAAAACAGGAGGAAGCCACAGAATGGCACAATGATGGGCGGAGGTCGGCGGGGGGCGATGAGGTCGGCAGTGGCACAATGACCTTTTTGTGGTGGCAAAAAAAGGGGAAGCCACAGATGGGAAATGATGAGAGGGAGGTCACGGCGGGGAGCAGCTGGGTCAGGCAGTGGCACAAGACATTTGTAGGGGGCAAAAAGGGGAAGCCAAGAGGGCACAAACTGGGGAGGGGGTCACGGGGCAGAGCATGGGTAGGCAGTGGACAATGAATTTGGAGGTGGGAAAAAAAGTATTAGGCCCGAGTGGCACAAACACAGGTTTGGGGATCACGACAGTAGCAGATGAGGGCGGGGTGGCACCATGACATTTGGAGGTGGCAAAACGTTTTAGGCCACAGAGTGCACAATACACTGTGGAGGTCACAACAGAGCAGTATGAGGTCAGGCAGTGGCCAATGAATTCTGGAGGGGCAAAAAAAAAGTTTAGGGCCTGAGTGGACAATCAACAGTGGGGGTCAGGCGGCAGCGTATGAGATCAGGCAGTGGCACAATAACTTCGGAGGCGGCAAAACAGTTTAGGCCAAGGTGGCCAAACAACAGTGTGGAGGTCACGGCAGGCCAGTATGAGGTCAGGCGTGGCAAAAAGCATTTGGGGCGGCCCCAAAACAGTATTAGGCCACAGGTGGCCAATGATACAGTGTGGAGGTCACGCAGCAGCAGCATGAGATCAGGCAGTGGGACAATGGAATTCTGGAGGCGGCCCCAAAAAAGTATTAGGCCCCCAGAGTGGCAAATCTACAGTGTGGAGGGCCGAACAGCGATGAGATCAGCAAATGGACAATGACTTTTGGAGGCGGCAAAAAAAGTATTAGGCCCCCAAAAAGGGGGCCATCACACAGTGTGGAGGTCACGGCGGGCGCAGTATAGATAGGAGTGGCCAATGACATTTGGAGGGGGGCTAAACAGTATTTTGGGCCCCGAGTGGACAATGTACAGTGTAGAGGTACGACGCAGCAGTATGAGATAGGGAGTGGCACAATGACATTCTGGAGGGGGGAAAACAGTATTAGGCCCCGAGTGGCACCACCAGTGTGGGGTCACGACGCAGCAGATGAGATCAGGCGTGCACAATGACATTCTGGAGGTGGCAAAACCCGGGGAACCCACAGGTGGCACAATGCTGAGCGGGGTACAGCGGAGCAGCATGAGGTCGGGCAGGGGGCCAATGACCGTGTGGAGGACATGGCAGCAGCCACAGCAGCACATGAGGTCAGACGTGGCAAAAATGACACGTGGGGGTCAGGAACAAAACAGCAACGCAGCATGAGGTCTTTGATGGCACAATGACAGATGTTGGGTGGGTGGAAAATACCGTCCCTGGTAAAGATGGTGGTAGGCAGTGGAAAAAACTGTCAGCGGTTTTGGTGACTAGGGGGGGGCGGCTTAGAATGTGGCTGAGGCAGGTAGTTTAAACCCAGACGGCCTAAGGGGGTGTGTGGAAATCCTGGCCGATCCCCGTGATTCATTTTGACAAAGGTCGCTTTCCCACATTTCCCGGGGAAAAGCGGGTTCTCCTTGTGGTAACGATGGCCCCCGCCGCACTGAACACCCACTCTGATGCCACACTACTGGCCGGCGTTGAAAAAGACGGTTTCTTGGGGTCAGCACACCAGCAAAACAATGCTTAATTAACCCCTGGATGTAAATTGCGCCAAAGAATTGAGCCCCACAAAATAGTAGCTTTGTAGCGTGTTACAATTGCGTGTTTTCTACGCCACACAACAAGAGATACAGTTGTAATTAACCTTTGCTTTTGAATTAGGCTACAGGAAAAATTTATATATTTTGGAGTTGAAAAAGACGGTTTCTTGGGGTCAGCACACCAGCAAAACAACGCTTAATTAACCCCTGGATGTAAATTGCGCCAAAGATTTGAGCCGCACAAAATAGTAGCTTTGTAGTGTGTTACAATTGCGTGTTTTCTACGCCACACAACAAGAGATACAGTTGTAATTAACCTTTGCTTGTGAATTAGGCTACAGGAAAAATTTATATATTATGGCGTTGAAAAAGACGGTTTCTTGGGGTCAGCACACCAGCAAAACAACGCTTAATTAACCCCTGGATGTAAATTGCGCAATAGAATTGAGCAGCCAAAAATTAAGTGGTATTTGTATTGTAAAAACGCTGTTTCTTTAAATGAATACAACAGGAACTGGCTTAGATCCCACTTGGATATTGAATGTATATGCAGCTGCAGTGGACGCACACTGGATTTCAGATCCAATACCCCAAAAAATTAGAAATAAAACATTAAGAGAACAGTCTCTGAGACAAGCTGAGACACCCCACAGAAATCGCTATATAAAAATCAATTCTTCAGTAAGAGCTATCAGCCGCGGCAGCACCTTCCCTGATGAGCACAGTGAGAGGAGTGTGAGCTCCCGGCATCGCGCCCGGACTTATATAGTGCGGTGACGTCACAGAATCCCGCCGGTCTCTGATTGGCTTCATCTCTGCACATGTCATGCAGGCTATGCCCTTCTTCCTCCCAGAGTGCTTTGCCCCATGTAGCGCCATGTGCTCGCAGCCATTTTATCAATCAAAAGCACACTTCGTTCACCCGAAGTACCCCAAAGTTCGACTTCGTTCCGAACCGAAGTTTTCCTGAAATTCTAAACGAATTCCACTTCGTTAGAATCGATTCGCCCATCTCTAGTCACCGCCCTTTTAAGGCAGGAAATAAAAAAATTATGACTGGCTTTCAGGAAGCTGATAAACTAATAATTTGTAGTGCCATAGAGATAACAATTGTCTTTTATCATCATTATGACATTTAGAAATATAATAATAACTGTTAGGTATATGGCCATTATTAATTATACCAAACATATTCTTTGAGGGGAGGCAACCAGGGTATATAACCCTAGTACTGACTGCCAGGAAGTTTAGGGGTGCAACAAGCCCATTTTTCTTGCCCAGAGAATTTAGATACAGGGCAAGGACAATAAACTAAAAATGCCCTGGGTAAAAGTTATGGCTCTACAATTACACTCTGATCAATAAATTGTATGATCTTTCGTATGTGTTATAAATTTAAAGTAAGCAAACCTGTTTTTTATTTGTGGCATAATTTCATCTATAAACTATTGTTCCAATCTACATGTTTATATAAATATATTAGAATGTAGAAAAAAAGACATAAACTTGACATAAAGAAATATGTAGAAATAAAAACAGTTGAACATTCGGATTACAGTAAATCTTCAGTATGATCCCCTTAAGTGTAAACTAGCAAATGTTGGATTAGAAGAGAGCTTGGATAACTACCAAGCACCATATGTAAAGTGTGCTTAAAGCAATGTAATGCCAAAAGGCACTGGTAATAAGGTTGATAAACGACTCTGTACTTAAGTGAGCCGTTATGAATGCTGTTTCTTGTAGCAATGCAATAATAAAACAATCCAAGTTTACCGCTATATTTACAAATGATTTTCTAATTTACTAAAATCATATTTCAAACACATAACTATATTATGCAAAATAATAATGAAGCATTAGATAATTTTGGCAATTGATATGCTACTTCTAAAATATTACACATATTTCCTAAAGCGAATGAATCATTTTTTGAAGCTTCTGTCACTATTACAATCCAATATTGCCGATTCAATGCTTGAAGAAAGTTTTTAAAAAGTGATCCAGATATTATATATTTTTAGGCATAATGACTTCTTTATATTTGTTCTCAGTCTGCTGAGTGCATACGCTCAGCAGCATACTTAAAGCAAGTGGTTCTTTTTGAACAGTCACACTGTGTTTTGCTGCAGGCATGCAACTTCCTATCTAAAAGACAAATGTCCCTGTTCACAGATTTGAAAAACTCACTTATTGACTCTTTCATCTTGTGTAAACAAATAATCAGTCCATCAACACAGTAGGGGTGGGATATTAGTTTTCGGAGAGCTGCCAAGGATTGAATTACTTGGATTGAAAATGTGTTTTTTGCTCAGTAATATTACCTATAATTAGTAGCTAAAATTGCTGCTATACGAAAATATGTATTGTATTTTATTATATGCAGTGAACTCTTACTAATAAAACAGATATCAAGCACAAAACTAGGAAGTGAGATATAGATCGAAAAGTCAGGAAAAAAGCTAGAGCAGTGAAAACTATACAGTGCATCCTAGATCCGATAAGTCAGGAAGTGTCTCATGCTGCAGTCAAAAATTACATTTAAGTATTAAACATATGTAATTTAACTATATATACAGCACTATGAAGAAACGTAAATCCAAAACAAAAATCCCTCTGTTGTGCATTGCATGTCCATGATAAAAAAATGGCGTGGTGTCTCTGGGTTGTATCCCACGAAGGAAAGAGGAACAGTTTACTAATCATGTTAAGTCTCTGTTCACTGTTTACTTCTTGTTTTTGTCAGATGTATTCCACGGGAGTACTTTACTAACATGCACCCAATGTATGCAACTATATAACATGTTAGACCTAGGGCCTAACTTCATAAGAAATTATAATGGCCTATGCAGTAAAAAATAAGGCATGCCGATGTATTCTGGCTCAGCTTACGTCAAAAGAACACTCTTTTGGTGTATACTGGATGTACAGAACCCTATGGACAGATTAAGATACAGATGTAGGAAAGCTAAACTTGTTCTGATGTCACAGGAAACAGAATGTTATCAATATTTTCTTTTGAGATAACAGCAAATAACAGTGTGTGATATCATGGTGAGGTTAACTCTGTTCATCCAAAAGGGCCAGAAAGCCATCCAATATGTAAGAAAGACTCTTATATACGAATATAAAATACTAAGTGACAAGAAGAAGCAAAAAAAGCAGAAATATATTTTATTATTATTGTTGTTTTTTCTTTTACAATAGCTAATGATTCATACGCTGTTTTTACTTATAGCTAAACATTGACATCCAGGTAAAGAAATTTTGACTTCATAAGTCGATACCAGTTTCATCCATCAATCAGTTTCCTTATCAAACAATTATTATAATGGAATTTCTCAATAACTATGAGCTATGGGTTTTAATTTTTGTTTAATTTGTTTGTGAGTTTACAGTATATTTCTAGGTATCTTGTTACAAATTCTTGTTATGAGATCTTGGTTAAATCTATTTTACGGTTTACCAGAGATACTGTTGACCTAATGGATTGCTATGGATTTAGCATTAGACTGAAAGGCCAACATTTACTATTGCTGTCTAAAAGTTAGTGTAAACTTAAAAAGATGGTCTAACAATGCACCATATTTATCACGGTGGTTCATGCTGTTTGATAAATGAGGTGCACTTCAGACTTGTCTAGGTTTTTAGACTACTTATTAGTGGGTGCATTTTTAACCCAACATGTTACATGGTGGCCATGCCCCCATTCTCACTAATCAAACCCACTCTCTGTGATACTATGCTCTCAAGTTGGAAAGGCCATAAAAAGTCATATCACTGAAAGAAAGGAAGAAACTAAAACATAACTTTTACTAAACACCTTTACTAAAAAACAGAGCAATAGTGATAGTGAAACAAATTTCAATTTAATGTAGTAAAAAATAAAAATGTAAAAATCTGAACAACAACAGTTGGTTATTTAAAGTAAAATTAGTTTTAGATTCTATAAATTGAAATACATTTTATAGGAGATATTTCTATATTTTGGGGTATTATATATTTTTATATTAATTTTAGATGATAACTTTTTTTATTAAATTTAAATAATTTAATTTTATAGAGTTTGATAAGTATCATAAATTACTTTTTATTATTGTACTGGTGTAAGTTGGGAAATATTGTAAATTTTTTTCCCTAACAGCAAATCTAACTCCACTTCGTCTCCTCAGGCTCAGGCAGACCACATCAAAATAGGTCTGCCTGTTCGAGCAGTAGTTTTGCTGAACCACATTCATATATGTGTTTAATATTATGAGTGTGGTGCACCATGCCCCCAGAACGTCCCCTCATGTTAGGCGCATTAAAAAGTGTTGAGTCCTATTAACAATGCGCCTAACACATACGTTTGGTGCATTAGACATTGTAGTCTGCTCACTTTAGCGCATTGTATGACAGAAAAGGGTGAAAAACCTGATCATACATGTCTCCCAGGTGTGAGAGCCCTGTTCGCAAGAGCTTGCAATCTATAATTGTGTATGGGTGAGACAATGGTGAGAAGTGCTTGGTTTATAATGGTCCAGTCATGTTACATAAATATGGGTTAGTTTACATAAAAAGTGGACGAACCTGCCACCCAGACCATACATCTATATAAAGATAAGTGCCTGTGAGTTCCAAAGTGCATGGAGTGACAGAAAAGTGTGTGATAGAAAGTGGGGGGTTAGCAATTAGGGATCTTGGTAGGCCTGTCTAAGAAAAAGTATTCTCTGGGCACTGTTAAAACTATGAGGGTTACGAATGGGCCTGATCATACGCGGTAGCATATTCCAGAGAACTGGTGCATCACATGTGAAATCTTGGAGACGGTCATGGGAGGTCCAGATGATTGAGGCATGTAAACTGATATCATCAGCACGGCGGAGAGATGGGGTTGGGTGGTAGACAGAAATGAGAGAGGAGATGTAGGGGGGTGCAGCGCTGTGGAGAACTAAATCTGAATAAGGCTATTTTAGTGGAAAGCACAATAATTTCAGCAACCTCCATACAAATGAATGAAACACTCTTCTGCATGTGAATAAACCTTTAATCTCCCAGTTGCTGTCCTCTTAACAGGATGTCCTAGCGTGGAAAATGAGCATTTATATTAGTAGATCTATGTTAGGAAGTTGTAGTACATGCAATATATCTGTAATTTGACCAAAGAAAGAGCTTGCTAAAAAGAGTTGGGCATCAAAGCGAATTGAAAATGATGTCCCTACTACAACTAAAAGAATACTCATATACATTTCCCACATTAACAGTTGTGCTATATGATTAACTTCTCTCTTTTTTTCTGGTAATACTAAGTAAAATTGTATTTTATGGCAAAATATACAAACTGTTCCTATGGATTCATACATGTTTATTCATAAAATATTCATTGTGAATAACCTTATTGAGCTAACTAGCATAGTGAAAAATGCATGCTGTCAAATAAAAACATTTTGAAAAATAAAAAAAATGACTTGGCCTGAAGCAAGGAACGTAACAACAGTGGAAATGTAGAATAATGAATCAGTTGCTTCTATTGTCAGCAAACAAAGAAGGTGTGAAACCTAAAACCAATAAATAGGAAATAAAACATGTCAGTATAATTTCTTGCGTATGGTTAGAATCAATACAGTTTTGGGAAATGTTTATTTGTATCCTTGAAAATTGTTTACACAGAAGCTTAATATAAATGGATTTTAAAACAAAAGAAGCACATTGAGCTCAATATGAGATATTTTTAATTTGTGATCTATTTACATCTCAGAGAATTAAGGAATTTCCATGCAAAAATAAAACCTTTTTAATGAAATTAGCAGACCAAAAGAAAAGAAAAAATGCTTTACTACTGATACTCAATTGGCTGAAGTGATATTGTCACGTGATTTCAAAATTAAAATTTTATATTGTTCAAATATGCAGTTAAAGAGGACTTGTGGCATCACTTTGCCTGTTCTGTTTTAGTATATATTTTTTCCCCATGAAGTTTTGGCCAAAGAAAAAAAATTGTGTAATTATACTGTTCTTTAGATCCTCCTCCTAGAAGTGTATGAATAATGTGTCAAAGAGTTATGCGCCACTACACACTTTTTTAGCACTGATTGAACAGTGTCAGACTGTGCAAGGAGTCTCCAAAAAAAATGGGAATCTTGCAAGAGAACAGAGAGTGACTTTTGATCACTATATTTATATTTTGCCATAGGCAAACTTAAACTCTATCAGTTCTCAATCTATAAAACACTAAAACGTAACTTTTATTATGTATAACACTTAACCTCTATACACACTATTTAAAAACCTGATTTCTAACCTCTTATTTATCCCTTTCTACTTCTAAAGGAATAACTCATTTTCTATTATCAAGTCTGCTGGAACACCACCTTTTAACAGGAAAACCTTATATAACAGTAATTACTAACTCCAGTAAGGGATCCCAAGCATCCTACTTGGGCGGTCATCCCTAATCTAATGGATATAAAACATATAAGGTTTCCTTGTGACAAGTTTGGTGAAAAGGACTGTTCAAGTGGGGAATCTAGGGAATGGCAGGTTTCTTGAGTCAAAAATTAATTTGGATACTTTTTCACAGGAAGCTAATGCAGTATTTTCTAATCAACCAATTCCATTGAATGAAACTAATATCCATATAGCCTTTTGAAATTAATAAGACTTACAAACAACAAATTTGGGCAGGCTGGAGTAGCTAGTCTGAGCATATATACAACACAAATTGGTATAGAGGATTAAGGATCAGTTTGAGACCAAATATACATTTAGAGGACCACATTTTTATCAAGGGTTGCTAACTGAATGCTTTCTAAAATTGATGAAATATCTGTTAGAATACGAAAAAATTTCATTTAATAAATTAAGTGAACAACTAAATCAGGAGATAGTGGAGATTAATAACTTTCGGGCCCATCCAGATTTGACTGAATTAGAACAAAAATTGCAACGAAACATAGAATCTCTGAGAGAAGAAATTAAAAAAAAGGAAACACAACACATATCTGAGGGATCGGAAAGATTTTGATAACAATCAGGTTTATATTTGGAAAAATAGTAAATTTACTACAAACCTAATTTATATTCAGATTTGTCTGATTCAGAGATTTCTGCTGTAGAAGAATCCTCCACAGGTTCTATTAATAGTCATACGCAGGGTAAGAAAACTGGTTGGAGGAAGGGTCAGAGAAAAAACAAAGGTTGGACAAATAAGAAAACACATAAAAAAATCATCTACCCAAACAGTACAAGATCAGAATCCTCAGAGATTCCAATCAGGAGAAGGATTAATGGAATCAAATACATTATCCTCTTCTGCATCCTGTTGTGTAGTGGCCCATGGTATGGGAGCACAGGCAATGATTCCAATACAAATATGCCATTAGTGGCAGGAAATGGACAGGTTGTGAACACAATGCAAACTCAATCTCAGAAGCATTCAAAAATGCAAATGCATCCACTTTTTTTAGAACAACCAAGGATTCCTTTAAGGGATCGAGAGAAGGGGAATTATCAGAAATAACAAAGGACGGAGCACTTCAAGTGATTAATTTATCCTCTTATAGACTAATGGAAAATCAAAAACAGGTGTTGTTATATGGTCTTACGTTTACTCCCATGCCCAGATTTAACGAGTTTGTATGGGTAAAAGATAATAATCTCTTTTCTAGAAGGTTGGCTTTACATAAATATCATAAAATGAAAAAATAATGATGAGCAAACCTTTAGGAAACTCGAGGAAAAAACATTGGGTGATCTTGAACAATTGCAGGTTGAAGGTGAAGAGACCCCATAATTCTAGATATACCCTTGACTAATTTGAAACCAAAATCTAGAAATACACCTCCGATATCACAATATAATATATTGGATACATTTGTGGAAGTAGTAACGCAAGATATAAAGAAACTAGCACTCAGATGACAACTATCTTCTTTAACCCCTTAACGACCTTGGGCGTATCAGTACGTCCCAGGGCCGCTAAGGGGCTTTGCAGGGGGATCGCTCCGCGACCCCCCCACACAGCCGGCAGGTGTTAACACAAATCGCCGCTAACACCCGGCAGTAACAGCGCCAGCGGGTGGCTCCGCCCGCTGGCGCTGTTTTACCCCTCAGGCGCCGCGGCAAAGATGGCTCCCGTCACTTACCCTGGCTGGTTTGCCCCACTTCCGTCTGCAGACAGGAAGTGGGGGAAACCGCCATCTTTCTACACCCTAATGCATTGCCTATGCAATGCATTAGGTTGTATTAACAATCGCGCCACTAGTGGTCAAGTACCACAGGTGCCTCAATGTTACAGTAAAAAAAAAAAGTTTTAAAGTACAAAAAAAAAAGTATTAAAAGTTCAAATCACCCCCCTTTACCCATTTTACAAATAAAATCATTGAAATAATAAAAAAGTTACACATATTTGGTATCGCCGCGTCTGAAAAAGTCCGATCTATAAAAATATAACATATTTTTTTGCCGTACGCTGAACACCGTAGAAGAAAAAAAAATCCAAACGCCAAAATTGCGTTTTCTGCTCATTTTACGTCACTCAAGAAATGGAATAAAAATGATCAAAAAAGTCCCATGCATTCCAAACTGCTAGCGATAAAAGTACACTTCAGCCCGCAAAAAATGCCCCCTCACTGACATCCGTAGGTGTTAGTACAAAAAAGTTATTGGCTGCACAAAATGGCGCCGCGGCACAAATTTAAATAATAGAAAATGTTTGGAATTTTTTTACGGTACCAAAACATAACGGAAACCCTACATGTTTGGTATTGCCGGATGCGTAACAACCTGAAGAATACAGATAACACATTATATTTACCGAAGATTGAACGCCGTAAAAGCAAAACCCCTGCAAACATGGCAAAAAAACATTATTTTTCACAATTTGTCCCACTTGGAATTTTTTTGCGGTTTCCCAGTATATTCTATAGTATAGTGAATAAAACCATTAGAAAGTACATCTTGTCCCGCAAAATAAAAGCCCTCATGTGTCTATGTAGGTCGAAAAATAAAGAAGTTATGGCTTTCAGAAGGCAGGAGGAAAAACAACGTGTCACCAAAAAAAAAAGGGCTGGTCCTTAAGGGTTTTAAATTTTAAAATGAGGAAACAATTGCATTGCAGAAAAACTAACGGGAAGAAAGTAATCAAACCCATGACAAGGTGTTAATTTTTCATTTTAAATAAAATGACTATAGAGCAAGGGTTTTGAGAGAAACTTGATGATTCGGGAAAAATATAAGGCTTTAAAAGACCAAACCCAATAGTTTTTAAGGAATTAAAAGGTTTTTGGACCTGGGAATTGAGAAAAAATTAATTATTGGAGGAGAAAAAAATTTATGTTAAAATCTGAACCTACATTGCTTTTTATCATTCCCAAAAAGTGCCAATGCCAGGAAGCCCGATAGTCCCAGGTGAAATAATTTAAAAAGGACCTAGCACTATGTTGACCGTAACTGATGCCCTTTTCACTGGCCTTTCCCTTTATATTTAAAGATACGAAGGAAACTGTTTATGAAAATTTAAAGATCTATAATGATGAAAGTACATTTTTGCAAGTTTAATTAAACCCTATATAGTAAAAAATAAACTGATGGGCCAAAGCAATCAAATATTTTTTGAATACAAGAGGGGATCAATTTATGGAACATAATATTTCATTTTAAGTTATTGGATTTTGTTTTGACACATAACTTTTTTTGTTTATGGTACCTTTTTTCACCGATAAAAGGGAACAGCCCTGGGCACTTTTTTGCCAAACCTTTTTAATTTTATTTTTGGGTTTGGGGGGAGGGTGTATTGTTTTTTCGAACCTTTGAAATATCACAAACGGATTTTATTTTGGGGGGACTTTATTGTGAAATATTGATTTTTTGGTGGTAGTGAAGAATTATTTGGGGTTTTTTGATCTACCAATGATAATGAAAATTGGGGGAAATTCACCTTTTAAATTCAGGGAAAAATTTTAAAAATTTTTGGGTCTTTAAAAATTAAGTTGGATGAAAAACAAGCAGTTCAACAAAGATATTTTGGGAAAAAAATGGCTACACTTTTCTACTGGCACCACCTTCTCAAAAAAAGGGGTTCCCTAGGCAAAATTTTTTAGGGTCGAGGAATTGCCTTACTTTAGAGGGTTTCAAAGAAGAAAGTATAAAATTAAAAGCACGTTTTCAGGCAAGGGGTTACCCTAAGAAATGTTTGAGGAAGGCGTTTAATAGGACTTTGACTAGTGACAGAGGAAATTTATTAATTAGTTAAAGGAGTTGTCTCCCCACAGGGTTTCAAAGAATGCATGAAAGAAATTCTCTGTCACTTTTCCTGGTATCAGACTAATATGCATAAGCTCCCTGTTGTAGCAGCTCCATTGTGCTTTCAGATTCTAATTAATTAGATTAGCTTCTCAACTACGCACAGGACTTCTTATATGATCCACAAAACAAAAGCCCTAATTACATAGCTGTTTACTTGAGATACAATCAAGCTTTTTACTGGTCTGGCAGCACAGGACCTGACTGAACTGCTGACCTTGTGATGACTCACTCTCTTTATCTCATTGAACAAACAGCCCGGGCGGGCGAGATTTGTTTACTAGGTCAGTTACTGATGGAAACTTGAAAATAGCCACTGAGGATAATAAATTCACTAGTATCTCTTGTAGGTGAGAAACAGAAGAACAATGCAAATATAAATGGAAAATGTCTTTGAATTTTGTGTTCTCTACAATTTGAAAGCTAATCTTATGTAGCGAGACACAACCCCTTTAAACAAAGAAGAAGGAAAAATACAGATTTAATCTCGTTGTACTAGGTAACCTTCCATGTTAGAGCAATGAATGAGAGGTATACCTTAAAGACATTGGCACAATTCTGAAAGAGATCCAGTATTCCTCTTAGTTGATTCCTAAATATCCTAGTATTCACATATAGAAAGAAGAAGAAGATCTGTAGGTATGAATTTGTGCACAGTCATTTTGAGGGAGATGGCAAAAAAACATGGGCTCATATCCCTGTAGCAACTATTCATTTTGTCCATTTATATGGAAAACTAAAGAATTTGTTAATCCCATTGATAAGATAAGATTTTAGATAAGACAATTCATCAACTGAAAAACCAGGAGAGGGTGATTTTATGGGGCTAATGAGTAACCTGCCCCAATATCTATGTGGGTATAAACAAACAGCAGTTTTCGTCGTC
The DNA here is from genome assembly GCA_025379985.1 of Phyllomedusa bahiana. Classification (NCBI taxonomy): domain Eukaryota; kingdom Metazoa; phylum Chordata; class Amphibia; order Anura; family Hylidae; genus Phyllomedusa; species Phyllomedusa bahiana. The sequence goes on from JAODAL010037719.1 coordinate 15,176, forward strand.
GGATCTCGTGATACCATCTGAGTACTATTAAAACTAGATGTGACACACCCCTATCAATAATTACTAATTTGCCAAGGCAAACTTAACTTTATCAGTCTCTATCTAATTAAACACTAAAACGTAACTTTTATTATATCTACCTCTTAACCTCTATACACACTATAAAAAAACCTGATCTCTAACCTCATCATTCAACCCTTTTTGCTTACTGAAAGAGGGAAAAACTCCCTTTCTAATCATCAAGTCTGGTGGAACCCCACCTATTAAAAGGAGAGCCTTATATCTATAGGAAAAAAGTACTCAGCATCAGTAAGGATCCCAACAACTACTTGGGCATCGTCGCCTTAATCTCTATAAGACACAGAACAAATACGGCCCCTTGTGAACAATCCGTCGCAGCAGGTGACACTTGTAGACAGAGGTGATAGATCAAAATTAAAACGGTCATGCCTGACCTCCCGCCGACATGTTTCGCCAGCTACCTGGCTTTTGTCAAGGCTTAGCGTCCCGAACACATGTGGTCCCCTAGAGCTCCAATTCCTTTTATATCATGTGAGGTAAGTAAAACACCACCCCGATTCAGGTGCTCACCAATTACCCATCAGAGAATCCACATAAAGCCCACTCACCCTTCCGCGCGTGCAAACCTCATAACATATCCTCAAAGCTGCCACCATGTCTCTCCATGAGCCAACAACCTTCAGTCAAATTTGCCATCTCCAAAACTTGGCTTCGCCCATCTTACCGTGAAACTCGCCCGTGCCAATGCACTGCTTCAACAAACACCTCAGCCCTGACTGTTATGGGCCTTCCATCTCCCTTCACTCATATTATAGCAACTCATAACAGCGTGCCTCACCTAGAATGAACTAAAGCAGACTAGGTAATCACATTACACAGCCTCCACTGCCCATCTTTGTCAAATCCCATAAGCCCCTTCTCTTCATATCCTTAATATGTAGTATTCCATTGGGATATAAACTCCACTGTACAATAGACCACCTGTCAAAATATCTTCCCATAAAGCTTCTTCTCCTATGTAAAATAATAAGCATATCCATTCCAATAAGAGCTGCAGGCCCCATTAAATACATGTTCCACAGCATTGTATAGTATTGTCTCAAGACTCTATTCATAAACTTACTTCTCTTTCAATGTAAATATTCATACTCATTTTCACCTTCTTGCGGCGCTGGTCTGGTGTGAGGCGGAGCGATGCGGCTGGATGCGGTGGGCGTTTGAGGGTGCTGGATTTTCTTGTTTGCTCCATTGAGATATGGTGGATTGAATGGCTAGCTGTGAGTCCGTAGGAGAGAATCTTCATGGGGGAACTTGCGAGGTCAGACTAGTGGTTAAGGGTGTGAGGGCGAGCCAATAGAGCACTACAGTATTATTAAAATGAGTATGAATATTTTACATGTGAAAGAGAAGTAGTTTATGAATATAGTCTTGAGAAATACTATACAATGCAGTGGAACATGTATTTAATGGGGCCCTGCAGCTCTATTGAAAGAATAAGCCAATTTACATACATAGGAGAAAGAGCTTTATGGGAAGATAAAAATGAACAGTGGTCTATTGTACAATGAGTTTATATTCCAATGAATATGCATCTTATGATATTGAAGAGAAGGGGCTTAGGAAATGACAAAGATGGCAGTGTGCTGTGTACTGGTGATACCTAGTCTGCTTAGTTCATTCTAGGTGAGGCACGCAGTTGCAAAATATGAGAGAAGTGAGATGGGAAGCCATCACAGTCAGGGCTGAGGTGTTTTTTGGTGCAGTGCATCGTCACGGTCAGTACTGTAAGATGGGGCGCAAGCCCGTTATGGAGATGGTGAATTGACTGAAAGTTGTTGGCTCAAGAAGCATGAGGGCAGCTTTAGCAGGATATTTATGGATTGTGCGCGTGAGGAAGGGGGAGTGGGCTTTATGTGGATCTCTGATGGCTAATTGGTGAAGCACCTGGAATGGGGTGTTTTACCTAACATGATTAAAAGGAAGTGAGCTTATACCACATGTGATCGGAACCTCTAATCCTTGACAAAGCCATGTTAGCTGGCAAAACATGTCGGCGAGGTCAGCAGGACGTTTTAAATTGGTGATCTCTCACCTCAGTCTACAAGTGTCCCTGCTGCAGACGGTGTCCACAAGGGGCCTTATTTTTTCGTGTCTATGAGGATTAGGGACGACTGCCCAAGTAGTAGGCCTTGGGATCCTTATTGAAGCTAGTACTTGTGCTATAGATACTAAGGCTTCTCCTGTTAAAAGTGGGGTTCCACCAGACTTGATGATAGAAGGAGTTATTCCCTTCTTTCAGAAGCAAAAAGGGTTTAAATGATGAGGATAGAGATCAGGTTTTTAAATATGTGTATAGAGGTTAAGAGTTAGAAAAAGTAAAAGTTACGTTTTAGGGTGTTTAATATATAGAGAACTGATAGAGTTTAAGTTTGCCTATGGCAAAATAGTAAATATAGTGAAACAGAAAGTCACTCTGTTGTTCTCTGCGGGATTCCCAATTTTTTGAGATTATGTGACCACCCACTAGCAAGACACATTTGGAAGTACATAATGGTGAAATAGAGCTAAAAAATTTGGGGCATCTGTGTGAAATAGCTAGTGGAAAGAAAGGAGCATCCTGGATGTAGTTTTGCTGCAGGAAGAGGCATAATGGATAATAACTCAATACATTGAACCCGCAAAGGCCTAAATAAAAGGCTTTTCATTCTCACCATTTATTTAATCTTGTTGATTCTCTATATAATTTTTGAAGAAACATAATATATGTGATTAAGTACGGTCAGTGGTACAAGCATGGTTGAATATATGACCATAGGAGCACCAGAGTTCACATAGGTTTTTTTTTTCTCTCATCCCTCATCCCCCTCCTGCTTTCTCTGTCCCCACCTTGTCCCTAATTTTCCCAGTGTTTTGCAATGATTGATAGTAATAATTCACATGAGGCCAACAGGATTCTATTTTAACAAATTGGAATATAACTAATATTGTTTTCTGTGCATAAAGTTTTGTTAGCAACGTGAATTCATATAATATATACACTTACATTGCAATGACGAGACGCAGCTCGGGAGTAGTTACCACCTATTTAAGATGTATAGACCATACCTATGATGTTTACCATTTATTGTTTCACTCACGTGCGTAGATTTTGTGCTAACTTTCAAATAACAATATCATGCAATACAAAATTTATGCAAATACAATAGAGCATGAATGTACTGAACATTTCTGCATACTCCCCAATTGTAAACGTAATGAATTAGTAACTAGCCGTGACCTTTAAGAAAGAATATGAATGGGGAAGGTTGGGAGTTGAAGTTAGCAGGAGGGGGGCGGGCCTAACCATGAGGCCTGTATCACTTTATTAAAATAATATGTATATTAGATACATATGAAAAATGGGTTTATTAGAAGAGACTAAGAGCAATAATAGTAGCAGTACAATGGAGTTATGTATTCCAATGAATATGCATATTAGACAATTAGAGTTAGTAAAAGGTTCATGTGAAAGTGAATAAGGTCTATAGTGTGCTGTAAAACGTAACACCTATTCTGCTTTATCCGTTCTAGGTGAGCAAGCAGACGCAATAATATGATAGCAATTGGACGGAAGTCCATCACAGTCAGGCAGATATCTCCATAGATAGCAGTATCCGGGCACGGTGACATGTGAAGAAAGAGGCGCAAGCCCACTATGGAGATGATGAACTTGTCTGAGAAATGTTGTTTATAAGAACATAGTAGCAGCAGCACATAGTATCAGTATGGATGCAGGAGGGTAAAAGGGGAAGGGGTTTTGTTTATTCTCTGGTGGCTAATTGGTGAGTCACCTGAGTAGGGTGTGTACCTAACATGCAATAAAAGGAAATAAGCTAAGACCACATGGGACCACGGACCTCTAACCCCCTGAGGAGCCATTAAAGCTGTGAAACAAGTTGGGGAGGTCATGACTGACATTTTAAATTGTGATTTCTCACCACTTACTACAAGTTATCACGTCTCCGCTTCAGAGGTAATCACAAGGAAACATATATATATATGTTCATTAGATTAGGGATGACTGTCCAAGTAGTTGCTTTGGATCCCTTAGCTGAGTTAGTAAATTACTGTATATATAAGGTTTTCCTGTTAATAGGTGGTGTTCCACCAGACAGTATGCATGCAGGAGAGTAAAAGGGGGATATATAGAGACTGTGCAAGGACACACACTTCAACTGGTAACACTCAATTTAGTAACACAGTTTTTAAGATGAATGATTGAAGTGCTTAACACATAGATCTAAGGAAAATTGTTTAGGAATTGTTATTTCAGAATAAGTACAATTATTTCTAGAACAGACTTGTCAGGAGAGGACAAGTCTTTTCTGTGTAAATGAAGCTTTCCTGCCCAAAATTCAGCTGTTTTTAACCAGAATTATCAGGGGGGACATGTACAGTATGAAGAGGGCTGCACCAGTTTTTTGGTGTGATATCTGCCAAAAAAAACTGTTGTTACCCCCTTTCCGACAGACGTATAAAAGTTTGTGCCGCAAGTTCGACATCCTTGCCACTTTTGTTTGTGGCAATTCTTAGGGGGTATGTTGTGCCAGTTTCATAAGTTTAGACTTATTTATGATTGTGTCTAGAGATGGGCGAATTGACTCTAACGAAGTGGAATTCGTTTAGAATTCAGGAAAACATCTGTTCGGAAACTAAGTTCGAACTTTGGGGTACATCGGTTGAACGAAGTGATGGCTTTTGATTGATAAAAAGGCTGCGAGCACAACACACCGAGTCCGTGCTACAAGGTGCAAAGCACTCGCCCCGCCCCCCTGGGAGGAAGAAGGGGCATAGTCCTGCATGACATTACATGATATTAATCCAATCAGAGACCGGCGGGATTCTGTGACGGTCACCCGAAGTTGCACTATATAAGTCCGGAGCGGCGAACCCGGGGAGCTCCACACTCCTCTCACTGCGCATCATCAGGGAAGGAGCTGCCCGCGCTGATGAACATCATGCTTGAAGAATTGATTTTTATGATAGCGAGTTTTTGTGGTGTCTCCAGCTTGTCTCAGAGACTGTCTCTTACTTGTTCTATTTCTAATTTTTGAGGGTATTGGATCTGAATAATCCATTGTGCGTCCATTGCATGCTGCATATTACAATCATTATCCAAGTGGGATCTAAGGCCAGTTTTCCTGTTGAAATCATTTATAAAAACAGCGGTTTTTACAATCCAAATGCCACTTCAATTTTTGGCTTGCTCAATTCTATTGTGCAATATAAATCAAGGGTTAATTAACGCGTATGTTTTGCTGGTGAGTCCTGACCCCAAGAAACCGTCTTTTTCATATTCAACCCAAAATATAATACATTATTTTCCAGTAGCCTAATTCACAAGCAAAGGTTGAATTACAACTGTATCTTCTTTCGTGTGGCGTAAAAACACGTAATGTAACACGCTACAAAGCTACTATTTTGTGTGCAGCTCAATTCTTTGGCGCAATTTACATCCAGGGGTTAATTAAGCCATTGTTTTGCTGGTGTGCTGACAAAAAAAAACCGTCTTTTATTCGATACGCCAAGAATATATACATTTTTTCCTGTTAGCCTAATTCACAAGCAGAAGGTTAATTACAACTGTATCTCTTGTTGTGTGGCGTAAAAACCGCAATTGTAACACGCTACAAAGGCTACTATATTTGTGCGGCTCAAGTTCTTTGCGCAATTTACATCCAGGGGTTAATTAAGCGTTGTTTTGCTGGTGTGCTGACAAAAATAAACCGATCTTTTCACGCCAAAATATATTAAATTTTTCCTGTAGCCTAATTCACAAGCAAAGTTAATTACAACTGTATCTCTTGATTGTGTGGCGTAGAAAACACAGCAATTGTATACACGGCAACAGAAGCAACTAATTTGTGCTGCTCAATTCTTTTGGCCGCAATTTACATCCAGGGTGGTAAATTAATGCTTGTATTGCGTTGTGCTGACAAAAATAAAACCGTCTTATTATCACGCCAAAATATATACATTTTTTCCTGTAGCCTAATTCACAAGCAAAGGTTATACAACTGGTTATCTCTTTTGTGTGGCGTAGAAAACACGCATTGTAAACACGCTACAACAGCTACTATTTTTGGTCGGCTCAATTCTTTGGCACAATTTTACATCCAGGTGTTAAATTAAGCGATGTTTTGCTGGTGTTGCTGACAAAAATAAACCGTCTTTTCAACGCACCCCAAAATATATAAATATTTCCTTGAGCCTAATTCACAAGCAAAGTTAATTACAACTTGTATCTCTTGTTGTGTGGCGTAGAAAACACGCAATAGATAACACTCTACAAGAAATCTACTATTTTGTGGGGCTCAATTTCTTTGGCGCAAATTTTAACACCAGGGTTAATTAAGCGTTGTTTTGCTGTGTGCTGACAAAAATACACCGGCATTTTCAACGCCAAAATATATAAATATTTCCTGGCGCCTAATTCATGTCCGAGGTAGGTTAATTAAGCCAGTTTTTGCTTTTACATTTAGTAAAACACACAGTGTTTTTAAACGGCACATACAAGGAAATTTTTTCCTGTCCATTTGTGGGAGCGCAAATTATATCCAAGGTTTACCCAAGCTTGTTTACTGGGTTCATTTGTGAGTCAAAACAGGTGTATATTATCATATACTAGAAAACATCATCAAACAGTGTTCTGTACATTTTAGAACAAACAGTATGTCAGACAGAGAGGTGGCAGGCTCTGTAACCTGCGAGTGGCATTGGCACAAACAATCCTGGAACAGGCCCAGGTCACAGCACCAGCAAGGGTACGTGCGCCAGCAGGGGTACTCGGAGAGGCCACAACTGCCGCTGTCATCTAGCGGCCTGTGTGTTTGTTTCAGTCAACCAAGGGGATCCGTTGATTGGTGACTAGGTTCATCCACTGTCCTCCCAGATTACATCTGACAACCCCAGCCAAGAGGTCGGTGGGAACCTCCTACACAACCCTTAGTTAGGCATTGGCCCGGGAGCGGGTCAGCGGACCTCACCTGTCCCTCAGTCCCGCTCTGCCCATCCGTTCCCCTCAGCCGAGAGATCTACTATGTGGTCTGGGCTCAACGCCACTAAATATCTAGGATGAACAATGGATGAGGGCATTCAGCAGAAACATGGCAGCGAAGAATGGGGCCAATATCCCAGCTCTTGCAGTAGGCGGCAAAGTATAAATGTGGAGAGTGGCATGGAAGTCATGTTGTGAGAGGTCCAAGCCTCGGCATAACCAAGTCCGTTTGATGAGGACAGCAGTGACGATGAACACAAATAGATGATGATGTTAGCCGACCTGGCAACTGTGGTAGCCGTGGTGAGGCAAGTGGCTTCATCATCGTCAGGAGAGAAGAGGGTGTTTAGCTTTGCGCGTCAGGCAGCATCGCAGCCAGCAAGTGGTGTTTCAGAGGCCGTGAGTATCAAGCAGGAAAGCATCATGTGAGATCCGGGAGCCAAGCGGCCATCAGCTGGGTAAAAAAATAACCCGCTTCACAGTTCCAAGAAAGTATAGCGGCACAGGGGCTGCAGCGAGGCAGGCGGTGCGGCAGTATCACTCATGGCGGAGCGTTGCGGTAAAATCCGAATACTCCGTCGGTGTGGCGAGTTCTTTGCTAAGACACCGGAGGAGCCGAATATGGGTATAAGTTAGAAGTCTGTGGGCAGAAAGGAAGCGTGGCCAGGAGCTAACGTGGCAGACCACGGCCCTGCGTCAACGACATGCAGCGTGCCCAATCCGGTGGCCTGGGGAGAATCGTCGGCTCAGAAGTGTGGGGTCCATCCTGCCGCCGCCAGCAACAGCCGCAGCAGCGCCCAGTGCTCGCAGCCATTGCAGCCATTCAAGGCTCCACCACCTCTGCAGAAGGTGGGAGCTGTTTCTCTTTGACATCATCTGCCGGTCCAGATGCTCCTGCTCTCTCTGCTACTCATGGCTCCAGCAGATTCGTTCAGCGAGGCGATTGCAAAGAGACAAAAGTATGCTCCACCCATCGCAGCAAGGTGCAGGCAGCTGACCGTGCTCCTGTCCAACGTTGTTGGTAATTGCAGCCTCCCATTGCCAAATGGTGGACTCATCAAGCACCATTCAGAAGAACTAATGGCTCTTGCCGAGCCGAGATGGAGGAGGTTCCAAGCCGTAATTTTCCTTTTCCAAAAAAGGCAGAACCAGAGCCACTTTCTATCGACTTCATAAATAGTGTAGAACAGAAGGTGGGTCAGTCCTTGAGCTTATCGGTTTGTGTCCAAGGTGCACGGCAGCGCGGAAGACTGGAGCTTTAACTAAGGTCAGGGCCAGTACATGTCCCTTTAAGGCCCTCACTGGGTGAAAAAAAAAAAAATGGTGCTTCCTGCCCAGGCACACCAAAAACTTGGACATGAGACCCGCTTTCTCCTCCACGTTGTCAAACTGCTGCACCTGGGCGCCAATGTCCCACCTCCTCCTTCTCCACCATCACCACCCATCTCACCTCCACAGTACTGCACTATCATACCACGATTGTGTAGGGCACAAAGCGGTGTCCACGCAGTTCTACACCGGCTTGCCTCGGCGAAGAAGCACACAGGAGGAACTGCCCGCGTCATGCAGCAAGAAATATATCCGATGTGTGGCTTACTCTCCGCGCCAGAGACTGCAAATCGGAACCATGGTGACGGACAATGGAGGAACATGGTGTCGCGCTGCCACCGAGGAAGGGAAGGTTCCATGCCGCCCCTGCATGGTCGCACGATGTGTTTCAATATGGTTTGTGAAAAGGTCCTGAAGTCTTTCACCGATCTTCAGAACATTCTGAAAATGGCCAGGAAACTGTGCATGCACTTTAATATACCATTCGTACAAAGCCAGGAACACCCTCCTTGAGTTTTGCAGCGACAGAACGGCCGTCTCCCCAACACACTCTTGAAATGCGATGTTATCCAACCGCTGAATTCAAGCCTGCACTATGTGGACCGACTGAATTAACAGAGAAAGGCCATTAACGATTTATTGATGATCCAGGCAGACAGAAGTACTCCCCTGGTGTAACTTTTGAATGTCAGCCAGTTGGCAGTCAATGCTTGACACCTCCATTTTTGAGGCCATTCGAGGAGGCGACGTTATTTGTCAGTTCGCCAGACTACTGGATGAAAAACGTCACCCACTGCTTTCATGTCCTGGAACAGGATTCCTAAAAAATCATGTCTTGGGCAGGGTACGGAGACGTGGCGACTACAATCTCGATGACCACATGAGTTCGGTGGGGACTGAAATGGAGGAGGAGGAGGAGGAGCATTGGAGGCAGAAGCATTGTGCTTGGGAAATGGTAGTTGATTATCTACCGCAGGTGAAAGAAGGAGAGCAGGGAGCAGCTGGAGGAGGTGGATGGAGATGAGGAAGACGAGGCAGAATACCCCCAAGGCACCGTGGCAGTATAACAGTGGTAAAATGGAAGGCAGGGAGCCCCTCGGTAGTCACTTGTGCAGATTGCCCGCTTCATGCTTATTTGTCCTGGCTAGTGAAAGCCGAATAGTCCAGCAACCGCAGAGGGATGACTTCTGGCTTCTCCACCCAATTGGAACCCTCGCTACCGGTCCAAAATGGGAGCCTTTTTTCCAGTCTATTGATGGAGGTGAAGTGACAAACATCAAATACTATAGGGAAATCCTCCGTAATCAGTTTGGCCGCTGCCTATGTGCGTCAACATCCCTCCTCTGACAGGTCTGACCGGGGGGTTCTTCAGCGCTCACGTACTTCTGCCGCTGCTACTGGGAGAGGTGAGGGGGTAGGAGCAGTACCAGCTCCATCAGTAGTAACCTAAAGTCTGGATTCACTGATGAGCAGCTTCCTTCACCCCCTAGGAGGAGGGCAGGTCCGCCAGCAGCAGCAGCAGTGACCTGGACAGTCCTGATCCGAACAGGTTTTTGTGGCCTACTTGACAGCACTATGCCACCTGTTTAGAAGATCCGCTGGACTATAACGGGGGCAGGCCAACTGGATGTGTGGGTCCGCAACATGCCGAGTTTGGCAGTGGAGAAGCTGTCCCTGCCCGTCCAGGTAGTTGAGCATCAGATCTGGGTGTTCAGTGCGGCGGGGGTCCATCGTTCCCCCAAGGAGAACCCTCTTGTCCACGGGAAATGTGGAAGGACTGGACGCTTTTGTCAAGGACGAATCAGGCGTGATTGGCCAGGATTTTCCACACACCAATGCCTTAGGCGTCAGTGTCCTGGGTTCAAACTCACCTTGCCTCAGCCACTATTCTTATGCCGCCACCCGCCTGATGCCACACATCAGCTAACAGTTTCTCCTCTGCCTACACCGCTTTACCAGGGACTGGTATTGCACCCCACCTCAACAATCTGTCAATGTCCCACTCTGTGACCTCATGCTGCGCTGCTGTTGCTGTTGCCGTGACATCCACACGTGTGTCATTGTGCCACTTCTGAACTGTCATGCTGCCTTGCTGCGCCTGTGGCTGCTGCCATGTCCTCCACACTGTGTCCATTGTGCCACTGCTGACCTCATGCTGCTGCCAGCAGTGACCTCCGCTCTCAGTCATTGTGCCCAACCTCTGTGGCATCCGCCAGTTTTGCCACCTACCAGAATGTCATGTGTCCACTTGCCCTGATCTCATGCTGCTGCTGTCGTTGACCTCCACACTGTATCATTGTGCCACTCTGTGGCCTAATGCGAGTTTTGCCGCCTGCCCAGAATGTCATTGTGCCCCTGCCTGACCTTCATGCTGCAGTGGCTGCCGCCGTCGACCTCCACACTCTTGTCACTAATGCTGCCACGCCTGGAGCTCTCAGCTGTTTGTTTTCCAGCTTTTCCGCTGGTATGACTTTACAGGCACATTCCCGCTTCATTTTTTGGTCAGTTTTTGCCCTCTTAAGGAATTGCCCAGGGAATTTATAGTGAAAGTGATTCTAATAGCGGCCGGCAGTCATCTGCGTGTCATACTAAAACACAACATTTACGAAGACCAAAACCAAGCTCCCTCCTGCATATTTAGCATGGAACAACGCTCTACACACCTGCAGTCTCTGTGCAGCCTGGAAATAGCAGCGTTTTTTAACACGATTCGTCCGAAGTAATTCTGGACCAATTTATTTTTGTCGAAAATTCGGCGAAGTGACCGAATCGAATTTTTGAGAAATTCGCCCATCTCTAATTGTGTCTCATCATAATGTGTTGCAAAAATGGAGTACTAACCCATGTCATTTTCAAAGTGGCTAGGCTGAGACAAGGTTTGTCTCGGGACACTTTTTTGATGCACAACTGCACACTTGTTTGAAGTACAATGGGACACGTTTATAAAGTGCTGCAAGACACTTTCATACATACTGACAAATGCACCACTTAACTACTGAGAAGTATGACTGTCTAGTCTGCACTACTTTTCATACATGTGCCCCTCAGTATCCTCTCATTTCTGTTCTTAAGATTTATCTTGTAATTAATATGGCATAGATTTATAGTCTGATATATACATATATTTTCTACCTTGCACTTCAGCAGGGCGCACTCTTTTTTTTTTCAAAAGCTTTTCAGGGTTCCAGACAGTGGTACTGCTAATACTGCCATCATGTCAGCTCTGTCCAGCATAAATGGTTAAAAAAAAAGAATGAGTTAAAAAAAATTAGACTTAGTTGTTTATACATTGAGGAACAATGGCGCTGGAATTTGGCTGGTATTTCAGTAACTCCCCTGTCTTCCGATTCGGTACTGCGTGATCTCGTGGTTTGACGTTGGCCCGTCTGACATTGCTCCCTGTACGTTTTGTTTGTGCCCTTTTATCATCTATCTGTTTTTTCTCTGTTTGTCCAGGGTTTGATCAGGATAAGATTCGAGTGCGGGGTCGCCCTTTTTGGGTCGGTTGCTCTGCTTACGCATGGTAAGCCAGGGAAAAATGAGGGCATCCCTGACAGGATGTGTGACTTGCCATCATTAATGGAAGAATTAATTATTAATTAAACCAAGAAATTCTAAAGGAAAAAGTCAGAACATCTGCGTGCGAGCTGAATCTTCAGAAAATGTGAGTCTTACAGCAAAGATAACGATCACGCAAGTCATTCTACCAAAGAAGAAGAATAAAGTTAAAGCAGAAAAGAAGGGGTAAGTCAGTGGATCCCTTTTAGAGAGAGCAGAGGTAGTGGTGCAACAGTAGAGAGACCCCCTGTTTGGAAACATAGTTGTGTTGATCCTCTCATTTCCGTATGGTGCAGCCTAACCAAAGAGCGTAAGCACTGAAAAGCCAATTGGTGGATCCAGACATGTGGATACAGAGTGTGAGAGAGACTCCCATCCCATGACAAGTCGCTGACGTACGTGTCTGAAGCTCAGAGAATATAGTGATTGGCTCCTGGTGTACCCCGATTAGAGGCACCAAAAGTAAAGCTGTGGTGTTCATTCCTGTTCAATTGTTAAATAATGAAACCATTGTTAACTCCCTAGTTGCAGACTACCCTCTCTGGTCTCCAGCATTACATGACTGCCCATAAATATACTCAGTTGATGCTGTCAATGTTTTGCCAGCACTGAGGGATGCGATTGTTTGTTGTCCACAAGTCACATGTGAGTTGAGCATTGAGAAAGGGGCTTCAGATAATACCATGCTGGTATTTTATATAATATAGTAAAAATTTTGGGTATAAAGATAGGAATAGGATAAGCCTTTTCCCCCCAGAATAGGGAGAACCACAACTATAAATGGCTTTTGACTTTTACAAGAATTATGTCCCAAAAACATTAGCTATAAATACACTGTTTCAGTGTTTGTTTGGCAGGACCATTTGAATTTATAGCCATCAGTATTCAATTGTTATACTAATTGTATTAAAAACTATTTGGCGACTTCCGTGGGCGGCGCATAAAGCGGCCCGCGTTTAAAGAAGCTCCGCGTTTCTTAAAGAATCCGCTCCTCAGTGAAAGGGAAAACCCCAGCGCCAGAAAAAGCTCACGGGGCAAGAGCCGACCGAACCATCTAAGGAGCATCAATAATTTCCCCCCGGGGAGCGCAAAGGCGAGTAGGGCCCCCCAACCTCCCCCCGCCCCGAGTGCCGGCGACAGTCAGCGGCGCCCGGAGACTGCAGCCCGCAGCATCGCGACAACTGACACCGGACTGGGGTCAGAAGACAGAGGCGACGCTGATTTGCACAAGCGTCGGGCCGGCAGGCGGAACCGCCCAGTCGGGAGACAGGGCCTGAAGTCCCCGGGCCAGCGGGAACCCCCACTTTTGACCCGCAGCGGGACCGGGGTGACAGGGAGTTCCCCCGGGGCCCGAGGACGACGCAGCCCCGGAAAAAGCAGAGACCACCGTGCGACCTGGGACTGCATTTCCCCCAAGGGAAAGACAGGACCCGGGCAGACAAAGGCCAGGGGCAGAGGCAGAGAGCCCTGGCAACGGACAGGTGAGACCGCTCCGGGGGGAAAGGGCGCCACCGTGTAAGGGGACTAAGCCGGGGCTCAAAAGCTTTTACGGGTCCCGGCCAGCCCTGACAAAGGGGGGAAAGCCACCACTCTGGCTAATAACCACCCCCACATCTAAAATTGGTGTGCCAACGGCCATTTTGAAAACACAAGGCGCACGGACTGTAGGGGAAGCCTGGGGCAGGCGCCCTAGGCGATCCCTCAAGGAGCGAGCAAAGCTACTGTCGGGCCTGTCACAGGGCCCACCTCCACCTTCCCCGGGTCTGGGGGTTGCCCCCCTTCTCCACCCATATTCATTTTTCATGCCGCACTGTACACGGGGACTGTCGGTTTTCTGTCACGCATAAACAAGGGCCCCAACTACCCACAAAACGGGGACACCACGACAACACGGGCCGGGCCTACACAGTTACCAGCCAAAAAAAAACCGCCCGGGAAAGCCGTGTCTGGGGGAGTATCACAGGGCCTACAGTGCGCTCAAACTTACCTGACACAGAACACTGATCTGCTAACCATCTACTGAGGTCTTTAACTTGGCTAACCCCCCCTATCCATTTCAAGAGGATATTGAATAGGGTGGAGACTCAATTTTACTCATCTTTCCCGCAACCCAGAGAAAACACATACGCCCATTTCCTGCAGGCGTGCCTAAGTATTTTTTTCAAACATAGCATGTGACTCCCCTCCCATCTCTGACTAAAAAACTTATAAAAGCTTTTAAGGGGCGCTTAGGGAGGGTACCGCTCCCCCTGACAGCCAAGATTTTTTACCAAAATTGTGAAATTGGGTCACCATTTTCACCTAGTGGCCGCAACCATAGCGCAAGCCGGGCTCCCCAATCACCAAGTCCTCTTACAGCAATTTAAAAACACAGAAAAAAGGGGGGGCTCTTCTCACGCCCAAAAAAAACTATCTCTGGCTAACGACAACCCAAGTCTTTTTGATTCATCCAACAAAGGGCCCCCAATAAGAACTCACAGAACCTTTTCCCCCACACAAATCTTCTAATTCTACACCAAAAAGTATGGGCAGATTTTTCAATTTCAAATCTAAAACACCGCTTCAAACTCTACTTCAACAAAAAAAAACTCGACACGCCCCCCCCGAATCCACCTTCAGCATCGATTTTTCCAAGACACGGGCGAAAGCTCCTCCCCAAAACCAACCACATCACCAGCGCGTCAAACCCGGGCCGACACCCCTCCACCTCTTTTACCCCGGGGGCCCTCCCCCCCCCCATTCGCTTCTGAAAATCCTTTCGCTGGCACAGGAAGTGTCAAAGCTAATCCTGCCAGCCCTTTTATAAAATTGATAAAAGAATTGAATTTTTACAAGCATCCCATCAAAGCGGGATTAAAAGAAATTACCAACAACTCGCAGAAAATTTGGGTCAAGACTCAACGACATCCCGGGAGGTGCACCGTCTGGGAAAGGGGTCCAACACAAACCACCCCTGCGGAAAAAACACAAAAAAAATTGGGGCACCTAAAAACCGGGACAGACAACCCAAACCCTTTGTTTTTTAGGGATCCGAGGGGGTTCCAGCTGCTGCCTTGGCAGCATACCTAGTCAATGACTTGGCTACGGCTCTCGGTCTGGACACTCCGAAGGACCCCCTTCTGATTGAGAGAGTGCATCGAACGGGTGTGGTTCGAGATCAGGGGGGAAGACCCTGCCCGGTAATTGCCAAATTTCAACATTGGACCATCAAGGAACAATTTCTTAAAGCATACAGGCAAAAGGGGGAGCTCCGTGTAGGAAATGAGAGGGTCCTATGTTTCAGGACTTTTCTATACACGTCCCCGCAAAAGAGAAAGGCTTTTCAACCAGTAAAGCAGACACCCCACACGAGTCGGGAGTGCGTTTTCAGCTACTCTATCCAGCAAAATTGAGGGTGGTGGTGAACAGTCAAGTCGCAATCTACGAAAAACTGGAGGAAGCCTCAAGAAGGTTCCTGCCTAATGCTCCAGATTAGTAATAGAAGAACGCACAGGAAGGGACCACAGCTCTCTTCAGGGGCTAATTCTGAGGAGGTTGGGACAGGGGAGGGAAGTAAGATGCTTAAGAATGTTTAATATTATGTAAGGTGTTGCATTGCTCCTCCTCTCTCTGATTCTCTGCTTCTGATTCGCGGTTAGAATACCAGAGTGCAGTAACTTTTTAGTCAAAATTGGGGTGTGGGACTGGCTCCCCGTGGCTCCTAATGTCTTTGCCTCAGCGCACGGTTGAGGCTGTTACTAGGCTCCGCCTGAAACAAAAGTTTTCACTGTTCATTCAGTTATGGTTTAGGTTTCTGTTTTTGTGTACTGACATTAACCCCAGACAGGAAAAGCTGTCCACACATTACTCTGACTGGTTATAGATAATTGGAATGGAACCTCCACTTTGCCCACAATACGATCTCAGGGGTGCTCGCTGGGACGCCTCCTGCGATCGTCTCAATGATAAAAACCAGATTTTGGTTATACCCGCGCAAGGTATAGGATGAGTAACCCAACTGAGCAGCAAGGGGGGACTGTCCTGACCCTAAGTTAAACCTCCTGTCCTGGAATGTGGCAGGCTTAAATGTCCCTGAAAAACGAAGAAAGGTTCTCAGACATATAAAACGCCTAAAGGCTGATATTATATTTTTACAGGAGACGCATTGGAAAGCCGAGCATTTTATACCTCTGAGAGCCTCGTGGTTAGACCCGCCAATGTTGGCGAATTTCAAATCTAGATCAAGAGGTGTAGCTATATACTTTAGAAAAGGCATAGTGCAGTCAGTGGAAGAGTACATTGCTGACCCTGATGGCCGATACCTATATGCTCGGGTGAAAATTGCAAATGTCACATACACCTTCTTCAACATCTATGCCCCTAGCAACGGTAATAGTACCTTTCTCTCGGAGATTACTAACTTCCTAATAACGAGACCACACCCGAATCTCCTGATAATGGGAGACTTCAATGTGGTGCCTGATGCGAGGTTGGACAGATCGGGCGGTGGGGAGGGAACGGTGTCCTCTGCGTTGAGGGAGATGTGCAGCAGGGTGAATGTTTTTGATTATTGGAGGGCCGGGCACCCAATGGCAAGGGAATATACATTCTATTCTGCGGTACATGAGTCTTTTTCGGGGGGGGGGGGGGGTTTGACCTTGGCCCCCTCCACCTGCTATAAAACGCAGTCTCGACGCGCGCTTGTTCCCGAAAAACGATCCGGATAAACGCCCCCATAATAATCCCTCCATAATGAAAACACACTTCCCAGGGTTTCGCCTACTGGGGAATTCCCCAGTTATCTCTCAAGTCAGATAAAAAAAATTTTTTTTTTTTTGAAAATTTTTCTTCAAATAAAACCCGGGGACGCATTTTCAAAAAAAGTTAATGAGATCCATGTGGAAAAATACCCCCTCCTAGGGCTTACCCGCTAAAGCGGTGATGGGCCCAACATCTTTTATTTATATTACAACAGGTGCAAGGCCCAAAAAATAAAAGTTTCAAAGCTTACATGTGGCCCTAAATCAGTCCCAAAGGAATTTGGACATCCCACGGGGGCCAAACCACAGACAAATTTCTGGACCACAAACTCTTTTACACACATTTCTGCGGGGGGAACTAAAACACACTTTATTACATCAAAAGAAAAAAATATTATGAGGGGGGAATAAAAAGGGGGAAGCTTTTTTCCAACAGCACCAAACCATGGCAGACTACCCCCCCATAGCGCCATTAAATCACCATCCCGGAAAAACTCCTTACCCCCCCCCTTTTAGAAATCGAGCAAGCTTTCGTAAATTACTATAAAATCGTTATATAGGCCCCCCCTATGACATTAAAAAAACCAACCCCTTTTCCTGGATCTCGGATATCCGGGTTTTACAGCTAACAACGTAGGCTCTTAAAACTGAAATAACAAGGGAGGAGGGAGGGAGGTCATCAAGGGGGACTCGCAAATAATAAATCGCCGGGGCCCGGTTTGGGTTTCTCAGCGGAGTTTTTTTAAAATTTTAAAAATACTGGGGTCGCCCCCCTAAATTTTCCCAAAGGTTTTTTTTAAAAAATAAAAACTTTAATTCCCCGGGGGGGACCCCTTCTGTGATGCAAAACTTTTTTAAAATTAACTGAAACCGCAGAAGGCCCCACCATCCCTGGCTTCTTACAGACCTATCCCCCACCCCGCTCAACCACGATTACAAAATCTTAGAAAAAATTTTAGAAAATTAGGTTTGAAAACTTTCTTCCCCCAAATCATTCTTCCCCCCCAAAACTTTTTTTGTTCCCCAACTGACTTCCACAAAATTTTTGGGAACAACGATAGCGGCGTAACTGGGGCAAAAGGCTCGATGACCACCCCCCCCTGCCATGCTCCTAATTTTGGGTATGCAAAAAACCCCCCCCCTTGGGACGGGGTTTCTTTGGCCTTTAATTTACTTTGCCACCTTGTCGAAGAGGGCGGGGGAAAACCCGTTTTGGGCCTTTTACCCGACCATCTCCAACCCCAACCTGTCACCTCCCTAATCCTTAAGGGCCATGTTTTCCCACGGGCCCGATAGACATTTTTCAGGGGCACCAAGAAAAAAAAGGGATTCCCTCTGTAAACCCTTTGCTTTTTAATCTTTCCTTTCCCCCCCCCTTCTCTTTCCATCTCCCAGCCCACCCTATTTACAAAGGAATCATTTTTCGCACAGCGTGGGGTTAAAGGGGTCTCAGTTAGGGCCGACAACCTTCTTCAAATTTCGACAGTTTCCAAAAAACACAACTTGAAAAAGGGTTTTCTGGCTGATCTGCGGGAAAATGGGGTCCTTTCGGGGTATAAAATAAATGTGGATAAAAGTGAGGGGATGTATTTGGGGGACCGGCGATGCCCCCACGGGGGTTCCAGCACGACTAAAATAAAGGGGCCCGCAGCAATGAATTACCTGGGGGTTTTTTGGCAAACAAGGTAAACCAAACTTTTTTACAGAAAAAAAACCGGGGTTTTGAAATTGGGAAAGACCCCGATCATGCTAAAAAAGCTGGCCCTAAAATTCCTCTATCTTTTAAAAGGGGCCTGCAACCCCCATAAAAAAGGTGAAAGTTTCCCCCGACTGCTATAAAATTCTGAAAAAAAAAAAGGTTTCCCTTTAAACCCAAACCTAAAAGGAAAGAAAACCACAAAAAAGCGGGCCCCCCTCATGTAAAAAAAGGGGGAAAAACCCAAAAAAAGGGGCCCTTTCCCAACCCCCTCCCCCCAGCAAAAGCTAAAAGGCCATTTTTTTCCCCCCAAATGGCCAATATAACTTGGGAAACCGGGGCGCTCTTTTGCTGTTTGGGGCCCCAAATCCCCAACATTTCCCACTATATTGCTCTGGACCAGGGGTTTTGTGTGGGGAAACTTTTTTCCCCTACAAAAAATTTTTTTACATCGGGCCCCAAGAAAACCCCCCATTGAAAGCAAGGGAGAACTTTTTTTAAATGCCTTGTGGCGGACTTGGCAAAAAACTGTCAAATTAAAAAGCCAAAACCCCCGGTTTCTCCCTTTTCTTATCATGAATGCAAAATCCAGTTTTTCCCAAGAGGGGAGGCCACACCACAAAAATTCAAAAAAAAGGGGCCCACCCGTGGGCATACACCAGTTTTCGACATTTTTGAAACTTTCCCATAAAAAAACAAACCCTTTCCCTTTCTCTGGGGTTCAAGGGACTTTCTCCCCGCTGGTATTCCTTTTTTTAAAACTATCAAACAGGCAACTAGCTATGTCAGAAAAAAAAAACGGATTTTTTGGCCCCCAGGGGACTGGGATACAATTTTCCGCCCGAATTTTTTTAAATACCCGCAAACGAGAAACGCACACTTTTCCAGTATTTAAAAACTTTTTAATTAGAAAAAGTAGACTATGGGGGGAATTAATCGGGGGCTGGCAGCTGGCAGAAAGGGACAATACACTATCCCCCACCCCTTTGTTTTTGGAAAGCATTGGGGGAATACCCACAAGAATTTTTTTTTTTATTTTCGTACTTAGAAATGTTCCAAAAAATAATCAAATTTTATCCCCAAAACACCTATACGAGGGGCACGGAGGGGGAGATTTTCTACTGATCAATTTTAAAGGGGCAGAGGCGGGCCCCAGACAAATATCCCCTTTCTGTGGGGTTTGCCCTTTTAATTGAAACCTTTCGGGAAAAGGGTTTTGTATTTTATAGGGCAGCACGGGTTGGGAAAAACTTTTCCCTTGGAGGCCCTTGGGCGTTTTTTGGGGCTCCCATGCGGGGGGGAAAACACGATACTCCAGGCAGGAGAAACGCCTGCCTACTTGGGTTAGGGGTTTGCAGCATGCAAAAAAAATCCTACAAGTCTGGCTTCTACCTGGGGGCCCGGACTTTTGAGATTTTGGGGGGGGAAAGCTGGGTTTTTAAATGTACATGGATTGACTTGAGGCACCAAACAAAAAGGGGAGGCTAAGAAAAAAATTTTTCTTCGGGGCTATGGGAAGGATAAAGGCCACCCCTTCCCGGGTATCACTTAGAAGAAAACTACACTCTTTTTTTTGGGGGCACAACAAGGGGTATATGGGACGGCATTTTTGGGGGGCAAAAGAGCCTATCCAATTTAGCACAAGGTGCAACATCGGGGGAAAAAAAAGTAATGGGTTTAGGAGACCCAACCCAGTTTGGGAAAAAAAGGAAATTTTAGCGATATTCTCCCCCCGGGCCAATCACCCTTGAAACCCGGAAAGCAAAAGGGGGAGGACCCCCCCTTGTTACCCAATGCTGGGGGCAGAATTGGGGGTTTTTCCTATTCAACGGGGACCCGCAAATAAAACATTAACTGAGGACGGGGAAGGGGTTTGCAAACACGTTCAGTAAACAAAATGTATTTTTTAAAGAAAAAAGCAAGTTTATATAACCACATGTTAAGTCTTAAAATTTTTAAGAAGTTTTTAAACAACGGGTTTTTAAAATGTAGTTTGAGAAAATAAAGAAAATGTTTTGCTCAATTTTTGAACTAAATTTTTTTAAATACCTTTAATTTATCCCAAAAAATATTTTAAAGTAATGCTGCTGTGAATATTGTACATTTATTGCCTTCTTTTTTCTGGATGTAAAGGGTTCAGACTTTGGGCTTCCAAAAAAAACAGTTAAAAAAAAAATAAAAAAAATTTGGATTCCCCTTTTCATACAAATTGGTCCGAAAGGACCCAGACTTTAAAACCAAAGGGGACAGGTTTGACATACTTTTTTCACTTTTAAGAAAATGGGAACTTTAGCCATACAAAAAAAGTATTTTCCAGCTTATACAACTAAACGCTGGGGCCCCCAATCCCCGTTACATCCCCCCGGGAAACCTAATTAAAGCCCCATTTCCCGCCTGTCTACCTGCTGTTTGTACGTTTTAAAAACAGGGTTTTGTTACCCCAGGTGGTCAAAATAATGTGACTTGACCATGTACGCCATTTGCACACCACAAAGTTGGAGTTTTATATTGATCTCTTTCTTTGCTACTACACAATATTGCTTTTTAAATATTTTTGTTAACATTTTTAAAAAGTATTTTGCTTGTCTGGCAACCTTAACTACAATTTGTTCTGTACAATTTCTAAAAGTATTTTTGCTTGCCAAACACCCTTTTTAAAAAACTGAAACATTTTACTAGCATTCTTGCTTGTCCAGTGACCCTTGTACTGCTGGCTATATTCCCAGAACATCAGTTTTGCCATTACTGGCCTTTTTTTTTGCAAGACAACACACAAATATATATATTTATATATATATATACATTTAGAAACCGAGTTTTAAAAACAAAAATCCGAAAAATTAAACTTTGCAAAAAACTTTTAAATTTGTGGTTTTTTCCAGTTTTAGATAACTAAGGTTTAATCACAATCAAACTCAAGTACAGAAGTCAATAAGTACTTCACCGAAAATTTAAAACGTGGGGGTTTTTTCCCCTTTGGTTGCAAACGGGGAAATGTCCCCCTTCACTGAAAACACACAGAAATCTAAAATATGATGATAAATAGAAACACAAATTATATTAGTAGGTTGTAGAACTTTTTACAGAGTGATTAATTATCAATCATAAAAAAATTAAAACAAAAAAAATGGGTTTAATTTTTTTAAAACTAATAATAAGACTGTCTTTATTGCCCAGAGCAACCAATCAGAGTTCACTCTTTTTTTTTCCATAACATAAAGGAAAAAAAAGGAGCTCGGAAAAGGTTAAATATGGCCACAAAAGAAGTCATAGGGGTTTTGTTCATAGGGGGAATTTTCGATCCTTTCTTCAGACAAGAATAAAGGTAAGGGGATACCTCGTTGAGATCTATAATTACCTGTTTTTTTTTTCCCCCATGCACAAAAACGCACCTGGGGGAAAAACCCGACATCAAAAAAATGAAAGTCCCGTGAGAGGCTTCAAAAGGTAAAGTGCGCCCCCATGGGTCCCCCTGAAGCTGCGGGGGTTACGGGGCGCCCAAAACACACCGCCTTTTATGCCCCGCAAGTTTTAAACATCGAAAAATAACCTTTCTTCTTTGACAGTTTTTTATAAAAGATTCCCTCCCGTCTGTCTTAGGGCACCTAATAGGGTTTTTCATTTTGGGCTAGAAATTAATTTTGGGCTTCGTTTTAAAAGGGTGTCTTCAACCCCCCCAAATAAACTCCCATTTTTGGACACCCTCTTTTGGTGAGAGTATAGTTTCATTTCACAGGCCCCAACCCTTTTTACCTGGGCCCCAAAATGTAAATATTATGTTATATTTTCAGCAAAACCACAGAATTTTTTCTTAAAAAAGACCAAAATGAACAGCAATTTATCAACGGGTTCTCAGTTGGGAAAAAGTTTTGTTCAAAGTGACCCAACCCCCTTCCCCCATAAAGAAATTTTGGCTGTTTTTTTGTCATTTTAAGAATTTTGGGAAAAATTTAATTAAAATTTTTTTAGGATATTCAAATGTGTGGTGTTCATAAGTGGTATCTGTATATTACATTTTTCAATCTTTTCCCAAAGTCCCGGTTACATTTTTTAAATTTTTTCCTACACATTTCAGTAGAGAAATAGTAGCTGCTAAAAGATGTTTTCCCCTAAAACCCCACATTTTTACACAATTTACACAAACATTTCATTTTCCCAAAACGTTTTTTTTTTGTCTTTTTTTTAAACCCCTGTCTCAAAAGTGCAGCTAAATCCTCCTTCAACCTTCCCTCTCCATAGACTTTAGCAGATAACCTCATACTTTAATGTGGACGAGGTTTTGGACGAGGTTTTTTAGGGGGCCCCCCTCGCCCAAAACCTCGCCTAAACACGCTCTTCAGAAAGGTTTTTTGAGGCGTTTCTCAACAAGGGTTTTCCCAAATACAAAAATTTTTAGCCAGGACCCAAAAAACCACCCCAAAACCCCCCACCCCAAAAAGCACCAAAAACCCCCGCCAAAAAACTCTTCAAGAATTGACCCTGACATTTCTTTTTTAGTTCTTCCAAAATGCGTTTTTGGAAAAAATTTTTTGGGCGAGGTTTTTTGGGCGAGGAAACACTCAGAAAACCTCGTCTAAAACCTCTTTCAAATAAGCCTTTAAACAAGCCCCTTTTAAAGTATTTAACAGTTTTTTTTAGAAGGAAAAATCACACTTGTAACTACAAAGGGTGTATTACAAAGGTTTTTTTGTTTTTTTTTTTTTTACAAATTTTTTTGCGCAATTTTTTGAAACGTTTTGTTTGGGCCCTTTAAATGTAATAAAATTTTGTCTCCCAAAATTTTTAAAAAGCAAGTAAAAATTTTTTAGAAATTCTTTTGTGCTAACCCATAAACTGTTTTGTACAAACCCTGGTAAACTATGACGGTTTTTTTTTTGTGTTTTTAAATTTAAGAAAAAAGACATTAAGGGACATCCACCCCCCTGACTGTTCATCAATGTGCTGTTCATAGGTAATAAGCTTCTTACACTAGTACAAACTTCCCATTCAGGCAGCATAACCATTTGTTTCTAACCCTCCAATGGGCATTTCCGACCTTTGAACATTCAAAAAATCATGTATTCTAAATTTTGCATTTTTAAATTTTGGGAGAAAGATCGCCCCAATTGGTGTCACCCAGTAGCAAAGCAAATTTTAAAAACCCCCAGGCTAGACCCTTCCCCTCTCCGGGGTGCCCCCTAAACAATTGCATGGTCCTTTCCCCTAGGGAAAGGGGCCCCTCGAAATTACTTGATTTTTTTTAAAAAATTTTGGGCAACCTCCAACAAAAATGTCATGACCCCATAAAAATTGTTCTAAACCAAAACTAAAGCAATAGCAATATAACTAATCATTATTTTTGCATGTAATAATGCTCCCCTCATTGTTTGCCTGTTATGTAATTGTTATGCTGTTTATTATCTGTTATGCTCCTTGTCTCATAAGAGACAAGCAATTTGATATGCATGTTTATACCTATTTGGTAATGATTAGCTAAAGCATGTTAACTATTTTAAATAAAACTGCATAACAATACTCTTCCCATTTAGTTTTAGATGCAAATGAGGAATCTTATTTTTATCAACTATAATGCATCATATTTATATACTGTTACATTATTGACACTGGTAATATATATAACATAGTACACAGGAGTCTTTATAAGTATTTGGAAGGTATAACCTTATAGCTACTAATAATTTACTGCCAAGAGGACTTTTGTTAGGCAAAGGGTCATCAATCAGGCATCAAAATAGATCCTATAACAACTGCCTAGAAATGATTTCAGGGCTTACAGGGTTTAACATCCACGATCACGTTTTTCTCCTATCCCAGCTACTAGTGTCATATAGGCTAGTGATTATGCAGTTAGAACAGTTGGGCTGACACTATCACTTGACCTCCTATAAATGGGAGACTACCCATAGGTTAATCAAGTAGAGAGTTTCAAAAGAGGAAACAGAATATGTGGGGGGATTATTGTAGTAGAGTGAGTTGTAGTTGTATCATTGTGTTCTAATGTGTGAGAAATCTGTGTTGTGGAACAAAAAGTAGGGCTATGAGACCAAGGTATAGTAAAAAGCCTTTGGACTTAAGACTGATGTGTGGAATTTATTGAACTGATAAGCTAAGTAGCTGCCAGCACCTCTTAGGCCCCGTTCACACGGCTTATTTGCCGACGGATTGGCGCCGTATTCCGCGCCGGATTTGCGCTTCAATACGGCGCCAATCCGCTGAGTTTATTACGGTAATCCACTGCTCTCAATAGAGAAACAGTGGAATTTTCCCTCGCTCCTTCCCCCCGCCTGGCAAATCCGCCGCGGGGGAGAAAGTGACAGCACTTATTTACGGGGCGGACGCCCGTAAACAATCATTGTCTATGGGGGCCGGGAGCGGCGCCCCCCCGCGCTCCGGCCCGCCCCCATCCCGCCCCTTATTCCGGGGGTTTGCGCTCAAACGCGCACAAATCCTCGGATAAGCCGTTGAAAACGGGGCCTAAGATTCCACAAGAAGTAGGGTTTGGGCCCTTTGGAT
>JAODAL010037720.1:0-40067 GCA_025379985.1 Phyllomedusa bahiana
AATTCGGCGAAGTGACCGAACCGAATTTTTGAGAAATTCCCCCCATCTCAGTTGAGATCATTTTTTGGGTTTTACCACCCATTAATTTGACACTTGTATTTTGTTTGACAAAACCCGAGTGTGGGTCAAAAACGTTGCGTTTGTTCTCTGGATTCTTGAAAAAGAAAAAAATTATGCGTTTGTTTTTTTTTGGGGTTCTTCCATTTGAGGAATGGGCCTTCCTCTATTTTGGGCGATCTGCTGCATTTGAAGTGTTTTGAAGGTGGATATAAGAGGACTTCAGTGCTGTCCAAACTTTACTTTTTGTATACATTATGGAGCCTGTGGAAGAGAAGGGGAGGGACCAATCCAATGGAGGATAAGTCCTGTCAAATTGTCATTGGTAAATCCGTGGGTACTTATATTATCCCAAAGATGATTTTCGAAATTGTTATTACTACCGGATTACAGTCCTTTTAATTTTCCCCTAAATTGATGTTTAAAGGGAGGAGTATAAAAGGTTTTTTAAAACGTATGACTATAATTGAATGCTTTTAAAAAATACCTTACGGGGGAATATTTACAAAGCTCAACGCATTCCAAGGGGGATGCGGTCTAATTTGAGACCAACGTTTTTTCTCCATGATGAAGGTTTTTGTAAGAAATTTGAACTAATCAACAACAAGTATGCATTTGATGTAATTTTGTTGAATGTAGAATTTTTACAGAGAGAGATGTCGCTCTTGAGATCGGGTGTGAGATTGTTGGAAGAACAAATTGGAAGTTTATTATCAACAAGTGATTTTGCCAACTTTAAAGAGAAACTTTCTCAAAGCTTATTAAGACACAGAATGGAAATTGAAAGGTTAAAACGTGATAAATGGCACCGTGATTTGGGGGTTCCAAACAAAAAAGGATTAAAATTTGGCAAGGTAAACATAATAAGAATATCCAAGTAAGAAGGGGTTTTCGGAAGTTCGGACATGCTAAATTTGGATATACAACCGCTAACACTGATTCCACTGATGAGTCACTACAATCAGATTTTTTAGACTTTCAGAAAAACAAAAGGTGGTGAAATTTTTAAAGGAGGGGCGGGTCGGAAGCCCCCACGCCAATGGAAGGCCCAGAGGGAGGAAAAATCGCCTCCAAATCCAACTTGTGAGAATGAGGGGGGATGTTTGAGAGGACTCGCAGCACCTCAGAAGTAAAAAAACCATAGGTGAACCTGGTTTTTAATTTTTTCCTCAAAAACTTTTTGTCAGAGACAGAGATAAAGCTATTAAATAGGGGACTTTCTTTTAGTCCTAGTTCCCCTTTTTGATGGGATTTAAATTTGAGATGATTTAAAAATTTTTTTAAAAAAGGTTACGATTGAAGGTTTTTCATACAGTAATTTTGTTGTAAGGGAAAAAAAGAATAATGACACTGTTTGTTTGAAAGATCTAGGTCTAAGATGTAAAAGTGATTTTTCTCCACCTCATAACAATCATATTGTGGAAACTTATATTAAGTTGACTACTGATTTGTTACAGGATTTACACATGAGTAATCTTCCGAATAGACTAAATCTATCACGGGGTGAAAGAGAAGCCTTGAAAATTTATGAAAACCATCATTGGGGATTAAACGGCGGGTAAGGGAGGGCGGTGGTTTTTAAAGGATAGGGGCCGTATGGCAAGAGATTTATCGCCAATTAGGTGATTCTGATGTTTACATGACATTGGCACGTGATCCTAAGTTTGACATAATGAGGGAGATCAATTGTGTTATTGACAGAGCTATTGTGAAAATATTGATGACAAAAAAGGGCAATTTTTTTAAGATTTTTCACCGTGACCCGGTCCTTTATCTTACCAAAGATAAAAAAGACTTGGGTAAACCTGCGGGGAGAACCAGTATTGGGAGAGTCTGTTTTGCACATTGCGATTTTCTTGACAAAGTGCTAGTAATTTTTCACGTTACCCCGTCCTATTTAAGAGACCAGCCGACTTTTTACTAAAAATTCAGGGAAGTGACTTTTTCCTGATCAGGGTTTTTTTTTTTGTTTCTTTTTTGTTGTGTCATTGTAAAACTTATTGATCTTTGTTGGATTGGAGGCGGTGTCTGTGGCGCTCATGGTGCAGGTTTCATCCCAGGTATTCAAAAGTTTGTATCTCCTCCTGGAGATGGGCTTGAAGAAAAATTATTTTCTCTTCAATGACAAATTTAATCTCCACAAGAGGGGCACTGCCATGGGGTCCAATGTGGCCCCAACTTATGATAACATCTTCACGGCATCCCTTGAGGCAGACTGTGTTTATCCATCTTTTTACTCGGATCGTATCCTGTGCTGGTGGCGTTACATAAATGATATATTTTTGATTTGGACTGGAACATTGGAAGATTTGGATCACTTTCATGATTACCTGAATAATTGTAGATCAGGATTACAGTTCACCAAGGTTGTGTCAGAACATTCTTTACAATTTTTAGACACTTTGGTGTATATCCATGAGGGCTCTATTGAGACAGATTTGTTTGTTAAAAGTACCGATTATAACAATCTGTTAGAATATGGTAGCTCTCATCCAAGACATATGATTGACACTTTACCATGGAGCCAATTGCTGAGAGTTAGAAGGGTGGTTTCTGAGGAAGAAAAAATGGATATATGCATCCATGAGATGTGTGAGAAATTTATTGCTAGAGGTTACCCAAAAGGTCTATTGAGGAAACATCGAACACGGCTGAAAGTTGTGGCTAGAGAGGAGACTTTGAGATCTAAAGAAAGACAGAAGAACAACCGAATTCCCTTTGTCACTACAGATAATGACCTAGGTAATAAAATCTCTAGGTGTTTAAGACAAGAAAGGAGTAATTTACAGAAAGGGTTTCCGGATATTCCAGAATTTGCAGTGACCCCTATGATGTCTTATCGTAGGAATAGAAACCTTTGGGATCGGTTAGTGAAATCAGATTGTTTTGTGGAAGGAGGGATGAGACAATCGTTTTTGTTACCTCCGAAATTTGGTAATTTCCCTTGTTTAAACTGTTGCAATTGTAATAATCTCTTGCGAGGTGATTCTTTTTCTCATCCCCATTCAGGACGGGTTATTAATTTTCATGGCAGAATATACTTGTCGTTCATCTTATGTAGTGTATATGATCACTTGCCCTTGCAGTCTAATTTATGTTGGGAGACCACAATGGAGATAAGAGAACGTATTAACAAACACAAGAGCACGATTCGGAGACGTATGTTGGAACTTCCAGTGGCTAAGCATTTTGTGGAGACAGGTCACTCAATCTCATAATTGAGGTTCAGGGTCATTGACCATGTTGCCCCCCTGAGAAGAGGGGGAGATCGGGAAAAATTGTTGAGGAGGAAGGAGCTTAAGTGGATTTTTGAGTTAAAATCATTACATCCGATAGGTTTGAACATTGAGTTCAATATTACTAAGGTATGAATTCTGTTTTCTTCTTAGGTATATATAAGGTGTATATTGTTATTGTACATTGTTTTTTTTATATATATGGTTTTTATAGTGGTTACTAATAAAAATGTTTTTTATGTATTTTTTTTATGTACTTTAGGTAGAGTGGACCAATTGGGATCATGGATCAATCTCCTGCTAAGATTTTTTTCAATGCTATGCAATTTGCCCTATTAGAGCCTAGTTCTTATTGTAATTTTTGTACATCTATAATATGGTATATATATTAATGAGCATTTGACCTGCTTTATTGCGTTCTCACATGCAGAAGGAGACTCATTGAGTCCGGCTGTTGGTGAGCAGTGATTTAGCTGTCAGCTCAAGATTAGTGAATACCTTGGATAGTGATAGCTTTCTTTCCCTCTTTGTGGATATGACTGTTATTATTATGTTCTATTGAACTCGATAGGTATAGAGGTAGTTGCTAGTTGTAGCTTGTCATTTAGTTACATCTTCTCCCCTCAGACAGCGGCGGCTCTGCGCTATGACGTGGTTCGCTGCCGAATGTGGGCATAGAGCATGCGCAGTTTAGGTATGGGCAACGGACATGCGCAATGTGCATAACACTTATTTCCGCCCTATTAGGAGTATAGAGCATGCGCAATGGAAGAGTAATGACCTGCGCATTGAGTTTGGTAGGATGCTGAGGAAATGTGATCGGTGATCTCGTTGGTCCGGTACGTCTTTTAAAGTAAACTTATTGGTGTATATTCAACTCAATCACTTTATGATTGGTGCTATAGATAGAGCCACTCGTGTTTGTTATTATAATTAGTCATTTTATCACCATTGGTTGAGATCACTTTATTGGTACCACCCATTATATTTAAATATGTTTGTTTTTGACACTTGTATTATGCTTGACAAAGACCTGAGTGTGGGTCGAAACGTTGCAGTTTGTACTCTGGATTCTTGAATAAAGAAAACACTTATGCCGTTTGCTATTTTTTGTGAAAGCCTCAGGCCTAATAAGGTCCTCAGGAGAAATTGTAAGTATAATGACACCATCATCAGGAAGTGAAGGATATTACAGCAATTAATGGATTTTGTAATAACTGGAAAATGATTGGACAAACAGACATCAGAAGGCCGGAAGATTTTGGGAGTAAGGGGTGGACCTGTGGGCGTGTGAAGGCGTGGATATGACTTCAGCTCACATAAATAAGTTAGTAGTTGGTTAGTCAGTCATGTAGTCATATGTTAGTTTATATGTGGGGTTAATGTCAGTTAGTTATGTAGTTTGTTTGGATGTATGTTATGTAGGTTATATTATGCTATGTTAAGTAGATAGTTTTATGTTTAATGCTTGTTTTACTTCCCATTCAGAACACTGAAGGAAGGTTATACAATATACTCTGTTATTTTGTTAACTTTTATTTTATTCTTTTGAGTAAACCAATCCTTTCTTTTAAACTTCAACTCTTCATTGTAATGACTGGAGTAGTGTATCCACCCTACCACTGCAGGCATTGGTATAAGCTGCACCAGGCAGCAGAGTCCAAGGGGCCGCTGGTTTTCACCAGAGCCCTCCGCAAAGCGGGTTGCACTTGCTGCGGCAAGGGAACCTCCAGGATATCTATCCCTCGCGTGACTTTCCTGGAGGTCGAGGTGAGACAAGGTACAGAATCGTTAGGCGGCAAAAGCTCTTGGTTGGGAAACGTAGCAAAGGGACTGGAAAACGATAGAACAAAAATGCAATCAGGAGTGCTTTCTCTAAGGCTAAGAGCACTGTAGGTCCAGCAGGAAATTGAGTTAGGAGCTCATATATAGAATATATAGGGTCAGCGCCCGACAATTAACCAATGACCGGCGCGCTGGGACTTTAAAATTCAGATAGCCGGAGTGTGAGCCCCGGGAACCGGGGGGGGGGGGCACACCGGCCAGCAGAGGAGCGCAGACAAGCAGGAGTGCAGCTAGGTGAGTACCTGCCAGCAGAACGAGCGCATCCACAGCCCGACATGCATGCTGCGGCTCCACCCGTCCTGGCGCTGTGCAGGAAGGGTGGACACGGATGCGCCCGCAGCCCAACAATACCCCCGACTTAGGCCTCCCCCTATTTTTAACACAAACACTACCATGTACTCTACTTAAGCACGATGTATAGGTGTAGAGAACCCTTGATATAATGAAATGAAGTTCTGGGTATACCAATACAATTTAAACCAACGGAATATTGGAATATTTATGCGTTATTGATCATCTTCCTATGACGCATCATCAATTCATAGTATTATTGAACATCGTATATGTCTGTTGTATTGTTATTTATCACAGCACTTTTTTTGTTTGTGCACTCCATTTGTGGTATATGTGTTTTTCTTTTTTTCATTTAGATGTAGCTAGGGACAGGGTTAGTTTAGGTTCCAGTGTGGGGGCGCCCCTATTGGGGCGATTTCCCCATTTTTGAGGCAGACAGGTCTTTGATAGTGTATATTTGAGGGTGTCTTTTCGTTTTCTTTCTCAATTCTTATTTATTTTTATTAAAAGTTATGTTTTATGTATCTTTATTCTAGGTGTTATACCTGTAGTTGTTTTGGCTCCCCCTATTTTTAGACAGAAGAAACCTGCCAACAAGATCCCGATCCAAGATATTAGCCTTCGGCTCCCAGGACCTCTTTTCAGGCCCGAACCCCTCCCAGTCAACAAGGAAGAACCGTTTTCCCTTGATAGTTTTCGTGGCCAGGATCTCCTTCTCTTCAAAGATATCAGCAGAGTCCGCTACAGGGGGAGGAGAGACGTCCTCCGAGGAAAACCGGTTGAGGACTAGAGGCTTGAGCCACAGGGTTAATTCGTCAAAGGACCTTGAAAGGACCCAGAAACCGGAGACCCAACTTGTAGCTGAGGATTTTTAAGCGCACATATTTTGTGGACAACCAAACCCTGTCCCCTGGAGAGAAGGTCGGGGGAATTCTCCTCTTCTTTGATAAGGGAAGAAGCCTGCAGTAAGGACCACCAAGTTTCTTGCCAGATGGCGGTGATATCCTATACTTAGCCATCTACAGCAGGGACTTCAAAAGAAACAGGCAGTGGTTGGGGTGATGAGGGTGGCGGCCATAGAAAATAAAAAATGTGAAGGCTAAAACTGCATCAGAGTTCCGGTGGTTGTATGAAAATTCTGCCCAAGGTAGCAAGTTGGACCAGTGGTCCTGTCATGCAGAAATAAAATGGCACAGTCTCCCACAATTTGGTTTAGTCTTTCCACTTGCCCAGTGGTTTGAGGCTGGTAAGCCGAAGAAAAGTCCAACTTGACTTGGAGATGAAAGCACAGAGCATGCCAGAATTTAGAGATGAATTGGACCCCTCTATCCAAAAAGATATGTAAGAGTAGACCATGCAGGCGAAAAATGTGTCAAAAGAAGTGATTCGTCAGTTGAGGAACAGACACGTTTAACAAAAGTGGATAGTGTACTTTATTCTTCATCTTTTGGAACTCTTTCTGCACTTTTTTGGGGACCATGCCTTCTTTTCAGTGTAGGGGAATAAAAAAAAATGTTCTCCTAGCACAATTTATGTGGACTCCCTTCAAGAAGTACTAGAACCACCCTTTTAGCTTGTTTCCAAATATTAGGGCTTTTATGACCATAGCTTGAAAATTCATAAATGTCCCCTTCTGGCTTACACTTTGATTCAATACACAAGCATTGCAAAATGCCATCTTTATGATGTACACAGCCAGTTTCTTGAACAATGCCTTTAATTTTTGCATGGAGCTAGATTGCCTCAGCACATGATCTGATAGATTAACTCATTGCATGTTCTTTATATGATAAAATGAAGTATTGCTTGGGGGGTTTTGTACTGGTACCTTGTACTGGGACAGGGTGTTGCTTTGGCCATGTACTGTTATCATAATAAGGACATACCTTTTGTCCTTCTACTTCAACACAATATGTTGTCCTGCCTAGTGCCCTACTTCTAATACAAATATCAGTGGCACACTAAAAACTAAGTAAAACATCAAGGTATATAGGAATTTTTGAAAATGCATTATTGCTAAGGAAAATATGAAAAGCTGGGATTCTTAGTTTGCAGTTTTTGATCAAAAATTGTTTAAGCTCACCTCCCAATAGCGTCAAGGGGATCCCAGTACAGGTGAGTCCCTAACACTAACATGTTACCTCACTAGGAGTCCATTCAGACTACAGCATCTCAGGGAGTGATAGGAACTTGCTACTGAATTACCCTGCACTGGTTTAAAAGAGGTAGGCGTAGTGCCCTACTTCCACCCTAAGTGTTTGCCCAATAAGCGACCTGCTGTAGGGAGGCTTCTTGAATTAATGCAAAAAGTGCTTATGCCACAGTAGGTCTGGAAATTAGACACCTAAAGATTGAAACTCTAGTGTGAAAATGTATCCAGGTAGAAATAGTAATTCTGGTCCAGTATTGAATGTACAAATGGAAACACCACTGTGGAACATCAAAATACACCATGTGTTAGCTTTAAGGACAAGACTAAATGTCATCAGCAGGTTAATAAAAGCCAATATAAGCCAAGCTTATGCATGCTACATTTCAGCTCCACAGTGGAACCATTTTAATACGACTGACAAGTCCTGAAAAATGTTGGCATATTAATTTGTTACTGAAAAGTAGTAAGGTATGACTCAGGTACTGAAAAATTATTTCATAGTTTCATAGTTTCATAGTTTTTAAGGCTAAAAAAAGACAAGTCGTCCATCTAGTTCAGCCTGTTGTGCTAAGGTGTTGATCCAAAAGGAAGGCAAAAAACCCCAATTTAGGTAGAAGCCAATTGTCCTCATTTAGGGAAAAATTCCTTCCTGACTCCAATCTGGCAATCAAAAAATCCTGGATCAATGACCCCTCTCCTGAATCCTAGTCACTGTAACTTGTTATATTATTACGCTCCAGAAATGCATCCAAACCCTTTTTGAACTCGGTATTGAATTCACCGACAAGTCCCTCTGGCAGAGAAAATTTCCCTAGTCTCAACTGCTCTTACAGTAAAGAATCCCTTTCTATGTTTATGTAGAAAAAATTTCGTTCCTCAAGACGTTAAAGGATGCCCCCTTTTTTTTAGATACAGCCCTGTGTATAAATAAATCTTGGGAAGATCTCAAAATTGAAACCCTTTTATGTATTTAAACATATTTATTATGTCCCCCCCGAAGCCTTCTTTTCTCTAAAACTTTAAAAAAACCCTAATCTTGCCAATCTTTCTGTGTACTGTAGTCCACCCAGTCCTTTTATTATTTTTGTTGCCCGCCTTTGTACCTGTTCAAGCTCTACAATGTCTTTCCTGGCACTGGTGCCCAAAAACTGTAAAACAATATTCCAAGTGTGGTCTAACCAGTGACTTGTATAATGGGAGAATAATGTTCTCATCATGTTGCATCTATGCCCCCCTTTTAATGGGACCCCATGATCCTATTTGCTTTGGCTGCTGTTGCCTGAACACTGGCTGCTACAATTAAGTTTACTGTCCACCAGGATTCCCAAGTCCTTCTCCATGTCACTTTAAACCCAGTGTTTTTCCATTTAACATGTAAATCATGTAATGGGTTTCTCTTCCCCATGTGCATAAACCTTGCATTTATCAGTGTTAAACCTCATCTGCCATTTCCCTGGCAAGGCCTCCAACTTATCCAGATCCCTTTGTAATAACATATTAAACCTCTATTTGTGTTGATTACTTTACAGAGCTTAGTATCGTCTGCAAAAAATCGATATTCTAACTGTGTATTCCCTGTGTAATATCATTAATGAAAATGTTAAAGAGGATAGGGCCCAAATACTGACCCTTGTGGAAACCCATTTAGTAACAGCGATCCAGTCTGAGTAGTCCCGTCAATTACTACCTTTTGTTTTCTATCAGTGAGCCAGTTACTTACCCACTTGCACACATTTTCCCCAAAACCCAAGAATTCTCATTTATTAACCAACTTTTATTGTGGCCCGTATCAAATGCTTTTAGAAAAATTAGATATATGACATCCAGTGCCTCACCCTGATCCAGTTTTGCACTGACTTCCTCATAGAAGCGATGAGATTAGTCTGACAGGACTGATCCTTCATGAACCCATGCTGGAACGGCGTTATACTTTTTATTTTCGGTGAGATACTCCAGGATAGCATCTCTAAAGAAACCTTCAAACATTTTTACCACAACAGAGGTTAAAGTTTACTAGCCTATAGTTTCCTGGATCACTTTTTGACCCCTTTTTGAATATTGGCACCAAATTTGCTATGCGCCAATCCTTTGGGTCATACCCCGTTATTAGACAGTCCATGAATATTAAGAATAGGGGCCTATCTATGACATCACTAACTCTCTTAGGAAAAGGGGTGTAGGCCATCTGGACCTGGGGATTTGGGTCTTTTTTTAAATTCTTCCTAAGACGGAGCTGCACTTCTTCCTGGGTTAGACAAGAAACTTTTAATGTGGCACATTAAAAGTTGTAGACCAGTATTGATGGGGTGATCAAGAGTG
Source organism: Phyllomedusa bahiana (assembly GCA_025379985.1). NCBI lineage: Eukaryota > Metazoa > Chordata > Amphibia > Anura > Hylidae > Phyllomedusa > Phyllomedusa bahiana. The sequence goes on from JAODAL010037720.1 coordinate 9,904, forward strand.
ATCTGTGGTTGTTTGGCTCTGTTTTATAAAATATATACCCTTTCTGTTGCTCTAAGCTAGCACAAGCTGCTTCTTCATCCACAGCTCTCACATGAGTTCAATCTTTAAAGTGCATGATAAGAAAAAAAATGATTATACAGTTGCTATTATTAAATTAAGTAGCATTGACTGGCCAATGACAGCAACCTAGTGGGAATGCTCTGATTGGTCCCCTAGCACTTTACAGTTATTGATGCTGTTAAATACTACTCTGTCACCTTATCACTTGAAAGGGTTATGTGTTCATATGGCATTTAAAATTTACAAATGTATTATGTTCATTACTTTCCACTGTGTTATGAATGTACAATGCATGGCAGTAATGGGTTAATCTGAAATTAATCTGAAATGTGGGTGAAAGAACCCTATGTTTAATAAGAGCCCATTTATTTATTCACGTTGTTGCTGTTTGTTGCTGGGTTCTTGCCACAATAAAGCCAAATTGGACTTTAAAGCTAGTCCGGCATGTGGACTTTGTCTTTGTTTATTAAGTCCCCACAAGTGATGACTCTTTATTAGACTAAAACCAGAAAAAAATGCATGTTTAAAAGCTCTATCTACATACCACTTTGACCTGTTAAGTCTTTCCAAGGACTCAACAGAACATTTTGTACACAAAATTGCAACAACCCGAGAAAAAAAATAATAGCATGTTTTACATACAGTGCAAATTAACTTGACTATTTTTTAGCTGGTATTTGACATTTTAACTTATCATCTCTATTTTTATACAATTTGTACACTTTGCAAAGTACTGTTTTGCCAAAAATGTGTTATCAAAACAGTTTATTTTAGAAAGACTTTTCACTAAGAGATTATCAAAGAAAATAGCTATAATCAACATCAAATAACTATCTTTAAGGAAAAATGTTAGGTTTGGTCTTCAAAAACTGGATGGATTACAATGGTGGATGAGCAGAGTGTTCAAAATGCTCAGTGCTGTTACTCGAATATGTAGATCTATGTATTTCAGAGCTTTAACCAAACACTGGTTATACATTAAAATAAATAATATTACAATTGTAATTAAGAATAACGTTATCTTAGACTACTTGCCAGCAATAAGTGACTGTAAAACCTTAGTTTTACATTTTACAGAAAAAAAAAAATGATAAAGGTTTATTTACTTAACAGGATACTTTTATCAATGCAAGTGAAATTGCTGCACATAAAAGAAAATGCCCGTATTCTGCAGAATTTTTGCTGTCAGGCCCCAACTACAACAGCATGTACAGCAAACCTACTGCTAAAGCAGGTGGATGAGACAGAAAATAACAATAAAATAGGTAAAGGGGTGTTCTAGCAGTTCAAAGGGCACATTCGTCTATCGGGACATGATGAAAAATGGAAGAAAATAATCCTACTTATCTCCTGGATGCTGTTGTTCCATCGCAGCGGCCATCCAGGTGACACCGGCTGTAGCTGTGAATGTTCACCATTCAAGTGACAGGTAAAACAAATTACTTTTGTGAGATTCAGCAGTCACGTGTAAATGATGTTGTGGCCTGTTATTGGCTGCACCTGTCACATTCACAGCTACAGACAGGATCGCCAGGACGGCTGCCATGACACTGAAGCATCAAGAAAGTAGGTAGGATTCTTTTCTTCTAGTTTTCATCATGCCCAGACAGAGGAATGAGAATTTTGAACTGCTGGAACACTTCTTTAATATCCCTACTGCCAAGCTTATTTACCTCCTGCAGGCAGTAACATGTGTCTTAATACAGTGCTTCATATGTACTTGTCATAAATGATCCGCAATTCCTGATGAACTGCTTCTAAAGTTTATGATGAATTTGCACAGATTTGTGGCATGTTAGCATAACTTACACGGGCATCATTAGCAGGGCCATTCCTAGGCCAAATTGCACTCAGGGCGAGGTGAAGAAATTTCGCCCCCTCACCCCCCTCCGTAACATAATGCGACACATTGCATCACCATCAACCAAATCTAAAATATACAAAAATCTTTAACACAATGTGCTACGTATAAAACTACTAAGTAATAGTCATACAGTTGCCAAATAACACCGCAACACAAAACCAGAATCCCAAGACCACTAAGACCAAACATAACCAGCACACAGTGACCGAATAATACAAACTGACGATTACCGAGTATAAACCATTATACTACAACCAATATTACCAGCATACAGTGATCATACATTGTTGAATACCAGCTGTACACAGGCTCTGCAGACATATAAATGATTACATTAAAGTTATAACTAGTGACTCACAGGAGACGTCTCTGAAGAGTTGATCTCTTTCTCTTCTTCTTCTTCTCCATCTGTCCCAGGCTGCCATGACGACTACTCCTGACTCTGCACTGTAAAATTGACAAAACAAGCATCTTAGACTCCTCACTTTATCAGCACTTCTCTACCAATTCCCAGCTCTATACAAAGTCCCCATCTATAGCACCTCATATGACAGCCAGGTAGTAGCCCATGTAGCCAGGTAGTAGCCCTCTATAGCCAGGTAGTAGCCCCCCTGTCGCCAGTAGATGCCCCCCTGTAGCCAAGTGATGCTCCCTTGTAGCCAGGTGACGCTCTCCTGTAGCCAGTAGATGCCCCTGTAGCCAGGTGATGCCCCCCTTGTAGCCAGTAGATGCCCCCCTTTAGCCATTAGATGCCCCCCCCTGTAACCAGTAGATGCCCCCCTTGTAGCCAGTAGATGCTCCCCTTGTAGCAAGTAGATGCCCCTGTAGCTAATTATAAAATAAAATAAAAATACTCACCTCGGTCCACGCGTCCCAAATCGGAGCTGCTGAGCAGTGTCAGCGGCGTGACGTCACCACACCGCTTACGCTGTCACACAGCTCCCATGGATCTACTAGGACAGAAGAGCTGCCGACCAAGAAGACCCAGTGTCGCAGGGAGCACGTTGAAAGCTGTGCGCCCCCTGCTACGCTGATACATACAGGGGAGAAGGCAGGATGGTAACGATCTGTCCTGCCTTCTCCCTGTACCAGCAGGCTGCTGACTCTGCATGACTGTTATAAAACAGCCGCACAGAAACATGGGCTCTCCCCCCCGGGCAGGCAAGGCGGGCAGCCTCGGCGCCCCCCTCAGGTGAGTAGAGCCTCTGCATTCCGGGCGATTGCCCGCTTCGCCCGCCCTTAGGAATGGCCCTGATCGTTAGCCCTTTACTGACATACACTGCTCAGTTATTTCATGATGTCGATAAGGAAGCATGGTGCAGGTTCACTTGCCAAGTCCACTTCATACTCAGCGGGTGCTGTCTGTTAATTACATATGAAACCTAGTAGGTATGTTCAACAATTACTCCAGTCTCGGCTCTTTAGCTATTTATATGTCATAGTAAATGTGACCATTGCATCTAAGTGATTACATAGTGCCATCGCTCTGTTTGCCTACCCCCATGACATTATTGTGGGGTACTGATCAGTTGTCATGGCAGGCAAGGCCCTAATGAGGGCTCCAGGCCTGTTATCTTAGTGCTCCCATTACACCCTGCCTAAAGATGTAATAGAAGAGAAATATAAGAGTGCTATTCTGCAATAATTAATATTATCGTATCTGTAAAAGTTTGGTCTGTTAAAATATAGCATTATTCATATTGCATGGTGAAGAAAAAAAACAAACATACTCAACTGCAAAATTAGGTATTTTTTTGTCACTTTTTGTCCCTTAAACTTTGACATAAAAGGTAATTATAAAAGTCAAGTGTATCCCCCAATTGTACCAATAGAAACTCCATTTCAGCACACAAAATATGACTTACCTGTAAGACAGAAAAATAAACATGGCAGTGCAAAGCAAATAAAAAAAAAATAGTAAAAAATAATTCCTGCTCAAAAAAATTTAGTATTGTTGGATTTGTTTTGGTGGACTTCCAAAGTAGACAATGTCTTCTTAGTCAAAAAACTAACACAAAAATCCTGTAACTCTACCATTATATACTATTTGTAAGGACCTGACTAATAAATATAAGGTGGACTTAAAGTCCTGGTGGCCGGTCAAAACATTGGAAAATTATATAAAAAATAGCATAATTGCAAAGAGTTTAGAATAGGAATCATTCCAGCCTGGAGACAAATATCTGCAATACTCATGAAAAAGTGGAAAATCGAAGCTACTTCTACTGTAGCTCCCTACGATTCATGGTGATCCTTCTTGAGGAAGAAAAAATTACTCGGGAACAATCATCACAGACATTAGGAGATTCAGTTTTCCAGGGTCTTAAACAGAAAGGTGAACCCAATTTTGAGACCAGAGAGCTCAAATAACAAAATAACATTGAGAAATAAACTTTTCATTTAAAGGGATTGTCTCACCTGGGGTTTTCATCCTACCTTGCTGCTGTTTTCTGTGTTGGATTTTTCAAATCTTGGGTGGGATTACTGGCTTCCTGGTCTCCTCTCCCCCTCCAGTCATGTAGGTGATGTCATCATGCTGCTGTGCTTGCTCCCGATGGATGCAGAGACTAATTCAATCAGTCTCTGCATTGGAAGGGAGAGCATTTAGATAAGTCTAGATAAGTTTTCCTCCCCCTGCTGCACTCTTATTTACAGTTCAATAACGTCCATCCATGTGTGATCTTCCTTCAATACCGCTGCCCTGTCATTGTAAGACCAAACTCATCCCCCTCCCCTCATCCGCCCTGGGCAGCAGATTGTCTCTTCACTCCCTTATCTGCCTAATTATTCACTGCATGTTGACTATTTCCTGCTGGAGTACGGTGAATAGGTAGACAGGGAGAGTGAATGCTAAGGAGTAGTGATGAGCGATTACGTCGAATATCGTCATCGGGTCGATAGTCGATATTGGCAATTATCAAGACAATTTCCGATAGCCGATAGTAGATTATCGCCGATGACCATTAAAGTCTATGGGAGAGGAACAACACCTTCATTCTTACACCCAAACAGGGCTGAAGAAGCTGGAATTAACATCCACAACAGTCAAATGGATACGTGCTTCATCTTAGGCAACACACTTAGGTTATAAAAGCCACAGAAAAAAAGTCACAGACCATTCACTATCCCTGTATTGTACCACAGCATGACCCTTAAACCCGCATGACCCACAGATTAAAAAGTGCCAGAAGGCAGTATGATTTGAACCATCATTTTACTTGAACTGGACATTGATTATACCTGTCCTGGAACGCAGCATGACCCTTGAACCTATCTGACCCCCAAATTAAAAACGGTCTGAAAAAGGAGTCTTTGAACCACCATTTTAGTTGAACTGGACATTGACTATGCCTGTCCTGGACAGCAGTATGACCATTAAACCTGTCTGACCCACAGATTAAAAAAGTCCTGTAAAAAGGAGTCTTTCAACCACCATTTTAGTTGAACTGGACATTGACTATACCTGTTCTGTACCACAGTATGACCATTAAACCTGCATGACCCACAGATTAAAAATTGTCGAAAAAAGGAGTCTTTCAACCACCATTTTAGTTTCACTGGACATTGACTATCACTGTCCTGGACCACAGCATGACCCCAAAACCCGCATGACCCACATGACGATGATGATGACGACATTTGTGGCCGTGACTGGGAGGACGAGGAGGTAAGACTGCTGGATGCAGGTTGCATTAACCACTGAAGAACAGATTGGCGACACTGTTCGTTACTGAGATTCATAGGGCCCTGACTCAGCGATGACAGGCCTGACGGTCCTGCAACCGATGATCCGCTGGCATGCATGTTGTCGCCAGCACTGGAAGGAGCACCTTCTCTCGTACCTCTACCTCCATGTCCTACTCCCCACTTTGCTCGCTTACCACCTGCATTTCGCTCCATGTTCAGAAAGATAAAAATTTAAGAAGGTATGGAAGAGTTTTTGAAAGTCTCTTATTAAAAGACGGCAAATCATAGCTATTCTTAAAGCCCTCTAACAGCCAACTAGGATTAGAAACTGAAATGTTTCTAGCAAATACCTGTGAAATGCGGTCTGGTGGAAGAACCGTAAGACAAAATCAACAGTGTTCTTCCTTCAGTCCCAGGGATTTATAATTGCCCAGTAGGACTAGGAGTTGATAGTTTTCAACAAAATATCATACAAGTGCGCTATCTGCGCCAAACTGAGATTCAACAAGCGCAATAAAACTATTCAGAAGTTACACGGATGAGAAATAGCATTTTTTGCAGCAATGACAAACGAGAACAGTTGCTAGAATTGTCGTACAACGTGGCTATTTGAAAAAAACCAAGGCCGCACCACGTGCAATACAGCTATTTAAAAGTTATACGGATAAAAAACTGTTGTTTTTGCACCAATGAAATGCACCAACAGTAACTACAAAATTTCTGTATTCAAATTTAAGTACAAGGTGGCTCTATGAACAAAACTGGGCCGCACCAAAGTAAAAAAAAAAACACCTATTTGAAATGTATACAAATAAAAAAGGTGTTTTTTGCACCTATGAAATACACCTGCAATTACTAGCAAATTTCTGTATGGTAATATCTGTACAAGATGGGTCTTTTAACAAAAATGGCCTGCGCCAAAGTGAACAAAACCTAATTAAATTGTGTACGGATAATAAAACGTGGTTTTTGCACCTATAAATACACCTGCGGTGACTAGAAAAGTTCTGTATCCTATTGTGAGTACAAAGTGGGTCTTTGAACAAAGCTGGGCTGCGCCAAAGTGAACAAAACCTAATTAAATTGTGTACGGATAATAAAACATGGTTTTTGCACCTATAAATACACCTGCGATGACTAGAAAAGTTCTGTATCCTAGTGCCCAGTGAACAAAACTGAGCTGCACCAAAGTGAAAAAAAAAAACTAATTAAATCGTGTACAGATAATAATAGGTGAGTTTTGCACCTATCAAATACCCCTGCAGTTACTAGAAAAGATCTGTATCTTAATATAAGTACATGCTGCACAAAATACAAGCTAATATTTCACCAAAAACTGGCCAAAAACTGTTAATAAAAACCGATTTCAATGCAGGGTCAAAGCAGAGTCTGGGCTGCACAATATCCACTTTCCTTTCAAAAGCCTGCCTGCCAGCCTGTCTGTCTGTGTTCGCCCGCACCCCACCAACCCCACCCCCCACCCTCTACCGCGGCTGTACAGCGCTAGATGTTCCTTTAAAATTCTCTGCCTAAGTAACTAAAAACTGAAAATCTCTAATCTACCTAAGTTCTAATGTTCACAGCTAAAAGCATAGTTGTCTGTGTGAACAAAGAGAACAGTTTCACTGAGCTGTTTTGAGAGAGACCGAGCACACGTCCTGCTCTTATGATACACAGACACACACTGATGCTTAACAGGAAGGGCTGTTCTATGTAAAACGAGGTCATGTGATTTTTCAAGACAATAACAACCATACACATCCCAGTCATGACGTCGCACACCCAGCTCACCCTGCTATATTCTCTAAGCTGATTTGCTGGCCGCCAAAATGACAGGAAGCGCTGAAAATGGCGCGATATTAATAGATTATGCACAGATTTTAACCTAAATTATCGCGTGATCGAAAAAATCCGATCAACATAAAAACCGTGCCGATTTCAACTTTGTCGATAATAATCGCTCAACACTACTAATGAGTATTCTGCTGGAGTGGATGAGTTAACAGGCAGTGAATAATAATTAGGAAGGCAAACTGGCCCTGAATCACTGCTCTGCGCTGACAGCTGGCAGAGAGAGGAAGGACAGGAGAACTTGCGCGCTCCTGACTCCAACCTGCTGTGATGAGATGCAGAAGCCAGCTGCCTATGAGGGAAGACAAGCAGGTCGGTGCCCATAGAGACCTGAGCAGCCTCTGGTGCCCCTACAAGACGTTATCTAGAATTGGTATTGTATTTGTAATTGACATATATTGCAAACTTGCTTGTTTTTTAATGATCTTTAATTTGAAATATAATCTTTGTAGTGAGACAACCCCTTTAAATGAAAGAAAACATAATAGATTTGTGAGAGATCCTTACATCTCTCTGAATTTGTCTCACTGATGGTGAACGGATTCTGAAGTCTCTTCCTCAATTTTTACTCTGACACTGAAATGAGAAAACTACCTGCCACAATAAGATAATCTTATAGACTTGAATATAGAGGTTCTGGATGCTGGGCGCATTACAGAAATCAGAATTCCAACACCCCAACATGATATTAAAACCTACCCATACTGAAGGACCACTCAGGTCCTCATAGGACTTAATAGCTTCTTCTCAGTCTCTAATCCAGAACTCCACCATGGCTTGTTATTTTTAAAGGATTTGATACATGATCCTTTGGGTCAAAACAACACTTAGTTCAATTTCAACATCAAGACAGCATGGTAACCAACTCTGTAAACATTCATTTATCCAATCAAAGGCTAACCCTTTCAGAACAAAATGTACTTAAAAAGATCATATCTTTTGTAACACATATTCGGTTTAATCTGTTTGAGTGGACAAAGTATCTCAGCCTATTTGCACATAAATTAAAATGGAAAACATTATTTCCATTAAATGACTTCAGGGGATGTTTTGCCAACTGTTTTTGTGGGTCTGATACGGCTTTAAAGAAAGCAACATCCAATGCTTTATTTACTTTATTATATGAGTAACTCAATGATTACATAAAACTACAAGAAGATAGTGTGATATTGTATATACTTTTGCATAACATAGATTATAAAGGCAAGGCATGCATAATATGGATTACAAATACATCACATCTATATATGGGTCAAAGCTTCATCAGGCATCTTATAAGCATCATCTATTGGCATCAGCTGGTAACACGAACCAGTGAAGATAAAGAGATAATCCTGAGATCAACACCGTGCACGGGTGCCCACATATACAGGTCCAAGCTCCACCAGGCATCTTATCAGCTTCATCTATCTGTATCATCAGCTGGGAGAAGGGGCCAGCGAAGAAAGAGAGATCCACCTGGGGGATCCACACTGTGGCGTTGAGGCGTCCCTCTTTAGCCCACAGGTACAGCTACTTCTAACTTCGCAGCAAACCCTCCCAGCTTATACCTTACTTGAAACAAATGCCTGCGTAACCAAGTGTTACGCAGGCTGACAGATCAGTACTTTTCCAGTATAAGGCCTCCCTCCTTCGAATGGCCAGTTCTTAAGAGCTTAACCTGGCACTGGTAAAAACCCATGACTAGATGCCTAGCGACCCTGAACCATGAACACATTGGTTCCCATGATTTTCCCCCCAAACATCGCTGGGTAGTAATTGTTTACACCAGCACAGAGCTATGTGGCTCTCGGTACAACTCTCCCACAACAATAAAGTCATGTGAGAGACCTTGATAACAAACCTCTGTGTCAATATACTGTTTCTCACAAACATTTACCAAGCGCTAGGAAAATTACAGCTTAAAGACTAGCTATTATCATCTATAATTCTTAAAGTGATACTGTCAATATGAATTCCGGATGGTCAATAAATCTCTTAGCACTACAGGGGATATCAAGAATTGGGATTACAACTAGAGGATCTACCCACTAATGATTTACTTATCGCCTTACTAAACAAAGCAAATAAAAAACCTGGAAATTGCTCTTTATCTAAATGTAAAATGAAAAGTACAAAAATTCCTCTGATTGGTCCAGATGATAAGATTGATGTTTTCTAAAAGTTATCATTGACGTAACTGAACACATAGATACGACTAGGACCCATAAATCAAAAAAAATTTTTTTACTTCCCCAGAAAGTCAGGCCCTTTGTTCTTTAAAAAATGAGATTTCAGTTTCTCATAAATCCAGTGGACAAGGGGATGAGGGGAATCTAGTAATCATATACCACTTCAAATATTGCGATATGCGTTTAAGTATCCTTTAAGATCAGGATGGCTATAGATTCCTGGATACTGATCCCACTCAAGTATTTCAGCTATAATTGCAAAAGGTCTTAAAGACAGGATTGGAAGATGGATTAATAGATAAATGGTAGTATGATTTTCTTTACCCTGAATTACCACACGTGACCACATTTTATGGTCTTCCTAAAACCCATAAAGGCTTCAATCCAATAAAATGCCACCGACTGGCACAAAATGTGGGTACGTATCTTTACCAGATTCTCCCTCCCCTTTGTTGTACCATTGCTATTCTATATCCATGATACAACAGATCTACTTAAAAAAACTCAAAAATGTCTGATTTGAGGGTAATATTTTACTCTGTTGTATTGATGTGGAAACACAATATAGCTCCATTCTGAATCAATGTGGCTTACTTGCAGTTAACTCTTTAGTCAGCACAAGAAGTATCTTCATGGGACCACATAATCAACTGGTCCTTAACCTTTTGAAATTTATATTTACACACAGTTTTTATTCAATGGTAGGTTCTTTTATCAGGTCAAGGGCACAGTGATAAGTAGCCCCTGTGTTCCCTCATATGCAAATTTGCTCCTAGGCTGGTGGAATAGCGCCATTGTGTTCTCTGAATCCCACAGTGTGTACCATCATTTATTGAATTTTGCGGTTGTTACATAGATAACATCATAGTTTTTGTACAGTTTGCTGCTGATTTGAAAATCAATAATGTGGGTCTGAAATTTACCTATAAGATAGGCACTGATTGTCTACTTTTTTTTTAGATCTACAAATTGTAATAGCAGCTTTGATACAATGAATTTTAGAAAACCTATCGCAGAGGAATAATCTGCTTAGATGGGATTTTTTTGTCCTTATCCATTACGAAGAGGTATACCCAAGGGCAATTTTTATGCTTACATAGCAATTGTTCTACTTTAGGTCAAAACAACGTCCAATCTGAGTTTTTGCAAAAAAATCATGCAAGGGAGCTATTCAAAAAGAATCTTACAGTTGGCTCAGAAAATGGCTTTTTTTGGCGCATAGATCCTTGTAATTAATACCTAAAACTAAAGACAAAAATTCTGAACTGGTTAGGAGGATTATAGCCACATTCTGTAAAGTCTAAAGAGGTCCAGAAGATCATATCTAATTTGTGGCCCATTCTTGAAAGAGATCCCTTAATTTCTGAATCTGTTGGTGATTTCCCATCCACCACTTATAGGGGAAAAAGTCTTGGTGACCATCTGGTACACAGCCACTACATACAGCCACCAACGAATAATACTTTGCTGAACAGGAAAAGGGACCCTCCGCTGTTGTAGTTGTAACGCAGGCCATCTATGAGATTTTTAGAAAGGGCGATGTAAACAAGCAATTGTTCCAAAAAGAAACAGCCTGGATTAACAGTTTAAAAATGACTAGTCCTTTTGGTCTGAATGGAAGTCTGCCCTCTTCATTGTTCTGAATCTTTTGATATCCAGCTTTTCAATACTTACCTGTACAGCCCTATTGAGTAGTCCTTTAACCAGTCTTTATATTCATGTAGTACAATACCCTTATTTTTCTATACACTAGTCATCTGAAGGTTAAACTGTCATTTTTATGTTTGGAACAGTTATATATCTCTGAGAATGTTGAATGTACTGTCCTTTCACTAACATATTTTTTTTTTTTACTCTGGAAAAGATTACAGGTTTGGGTTTTTTATTATAACTTACTGTGCTAGAGTTTTGCACACATTATGCTTTTTCATACCGTCTAATTGTTGTAAGTGTGTTTTTTTTCTTTTTTGTCCCTATCCCCTATAAGGCATACTTAACAAATTTTAGAATACACTCTTGGGCATGCCTATTAGGGTATGTTCACGCTGTTTATTTGGACACTGTCTGGACGCTGATTTTTCAGCGCCCAAAACAGTATCAACACCTTGTCTGAAACACGCTTTGTCAGAAGAGGTTTTTGATGAGGTTTTGGATGAGGTTTCCATCCACACAAATTAATAGCCAGGGCAAAAACCATGTGTTAAATGCTCCAAAAACGAACCACACACATTATACACTAGTGGCACATAAATGGCTGAAAAGGGGCAAAACACATTCACAAGTTGACAATGTTTGGTCGGTTCTAGCCTAAGTCTATATGGCAGCTATACCAGTTTATACATCTGAGTACTTTTTTTTTACTGGCTGTGGGATGTTCTTTAAATAGAGGTGATGCCAGGGTAAAGCATCATGAGATTCTTCCCTAACATCACCTGGTGCATAGGGACCACATTGTAGCTCGGCTCTGAAGGAAAGCTGATGTGCTGTTACCCAGCTTGGATGCTGGTTAGGAGATCCAACGTCCAGTAAGGCTGAATGATACCACATCCCCTTAAAAGCTTTCCTACAAAGCTGTTACACAGATGTGAAAAGGAGGTATGATTTTGTGCAAAAGAGGGCGTGTCATGTAAAACAGGGGGTGTGGCCCACTCAAACTATCAAGACTGAAGCTGCAATTCAAAATCTCCCTGAAAGTCACTTCCAAAAGTTGGCAAGTATGCCGATCGGGATGGACTGGGGGGTGGTAGGGATGTGTTGATGTGGGCCGGGGAGGTCACCTTTCTCGGGGTGGGTGCCCTACATAGGTAGGGTTCAAGACTAGGGCACACTAGAGTTAGTGCCCGTTTTGCTCTATTTTCTTAAATGAATATTTTAACAAGTTATGTTTGATTAAGGATATATGTATAGACACTATGAATTTGGATTTGTTTCGACCTATAAAATGAAGATGTCATTTATACTGTACAGTGAGCTTCAGAAATATTAACCCACTGAAAAATATTTTGCTTCACTGCTTGTCTGCAAGAGACAGCCTTTAACAACTCTCTCCAACTCTCTCTCCAAAAAGAAGCAGTCTGGATTAACAGTTTAAAAATGACTAGTCCTTTTAGTCTGAATGGAAGTTTGCCCTCTTCATTTTTCTGAATCTTTTGATATCCGGCTTTTCAATACTTACCTGTACAGCCGTATTGAGTAGACCTTTAACCAGTCTTTATATTCATGTAGTACAATACCCTTATTTTACTATACACTAGTCATCTGAAGGATAAACTGTCATTTTTATGTTTGGAACAGTTATATATCTCTGAGAATGTTGACTGTACTGTCCTTTCACTAACAATACTCATTTCTTTACTCTGGAAAAGATTACAGGTTTGAGTTTTTTATTATAACTTACTGTGTTAGAGTTTTGCACACAGAGTTAGAAAATTTGGCTCTAAGAGTGACAGAAAAAATTGTGAAGCTAAAATACTTCATTCCTTTCAATGGCTAACTTAAAAGATGAGGAAAGCTTGCAAGACGGGGTGTAGCGATAGGAGGTGCCGCAGTAGCAGCTGCTACGGGTTCCTGCAATCCTGAGGAGGTGCAAAAGTCCCTTTGACACATAAGAAGACACCGGTATTGGAAATGGCTCATGGTAAATGGCACGAGCCCCATTTCACTTTTTGCACCAGAGTCCAAGAATTTCAGGTTACGCCTCTGCAGACTGGACTAGATTAGACGGCAGTACCATTGGCGTCAGCGAGAACATGCCAATGGGAAACAGCGAGGTTCCGGTTTGACTAGATTAGATGGCGGTACCATTGATTGCAGTGAGAACATGCCAATGAGGAACATGGAGATTCCAGTTACACAAGATTAGGCAGCAGTACCATTGGTGGCAGCAAGAAAATGGCAATGGGGACCAGCGAGATTCCGGTGGGACAAGATTAGACAGCAGTACCATTGGTGGCAGCGAAAACATGGCAATGGGGAACAGCGAGGTTCCTGTTCGACAAGATTAGGTGGCAGTACCATTAGTGGCAGCAAGAACATGCCAATGGGAAACATCAAGGTTCAGGATAACAGGGCTGAGTACATTTGGTGGTAGTACAGGTGAAAGCATTTAAAAAATAAAGATTTGGAGGGCTACAACCAGGAGGAATAAAAGGTGTATGCAGTGCACATCAAAGTCATACCGGTGTATATTTAAAAATAAATTCAGCTGTAAGACTTGTAAGTCTAGCTGTTGTCAGCAGTAGAATACAATTTGTAGAAGCAGCAGGCACAGGAACTACAGACATGAGATGTTGTGTAGTTATAGTGTTTATTTCACATTGTCAAGAAGACGTGCTACAGTTTACTAGTCAGTGACATCGGCAACCGGGGCAACACAATTGTCAGAGATCCACGCTTGATTCATATTTACAATTGTCAAACGATCCACATTGTCAGGGGAAAGACAGATATGTTTGTCAGTTATCACCCCACCAGCTGTGCTGAATGTCCATTCCCAGATAATTCTGGTTTCTGGGCACGATACAACTTCTATGGCGTGTCAAGCAAGCTCAGGCCATTCATCCAGTTTGGACACCCTTGAATGTGTCCAGACTAAGCCCAAAAACATCGATGTTGAGCCGTAGGTAGTCATGGACCATGGTCTTAAGACGGTCTTTGTGTGTCTGAATGCTGCTGTTTGCAGGTGATGGTGAGGTGGTAAAAATCAATTGCCAAATGTCACCCAGTATAGTTCTGCAACACTGTCTGCTGCTGCTGCGGCTATTTGCCATTTTACTGCTGCCGCATTGCTATCGTCGTTCCTCCGTGACATTAGAATGTGAAGACACAAAAGATGTCTTGAGTTGGTTAATGAGCACTGTCTCAAAATCCTGCATTCTATTATCAATTTCTGTGGGTGGAAGGAAATTTCTCACTTTTATCTTGTAATGTGGATCAAGGAGGGTGGCCACCAAATAATCACTGTTTATTTTTTGATGTGTGAATCATGTTGCAGGTAATGTAGCATCCAAGTCTCATGTGTGAGATGCTGCTGCGATCTCCCAACCCTCGGGTTTGAGGGGCACTAACGGGATCTTCCTCCTCTTCCTCCTCCTGTAATCTCTGCCAACCTCTTACCACTGAAGGATAATCAGTACCGGTGGTGTCCACCCCTGTCTCCTCATCCTCCTCCACTTCCTCATCCTGACCGTCACCAGAGCCCTTTCTAGCCTCATGGGTTCTACTCTGTGAGCTTAACTTGCGTCCTGCACCCACCCTCGACCTAGAACCACCGACTAAAGAAGACCTATACAATTGTGAAACAGTCGGGCCTTCTACAACCTCCGGCAAGTAAGGCTCTGTGTCGGCCTCCTCCATCACTCCTGGGACCTGCTGCCGCAGAGTGCCTAATGCTTGTTCTACTAAAAATATAGCCAGAACGGTCATGCTGACAAGTGCATCATCCCGACTGACCATTTTGGTGGCCTCTTCAAAACTGCCAAGGAAGGTATAGAGATCCTTCACCTGTCTCCATTCTCCACACCCCAAGGTTCCCACCACTGCAAGTCAGGCCATTAGACATTTCATACTGCATAATGGCATTATGCTGCTGCCACAATCGCTGGAGCAGGTGTAGGTTGGAATTTCAGCATCTTGCCACATCACATATCAGACGGTTGACAGGGAGGCCCAGATCGTGCTGCAATGCTGCCAGTCATGCTGATGCAGGGTGTGAATGCCGAAAGTGTGAGCTCAGACCTCAAGCCTTCCTCAGCAGACAGTCAAGACCCAGGTAGCGCTTGAGAAATTTCTACACAACCAGGTTCATGACGTGTGCCAGGCAAGGGAAGCGCGTAAGTCTACCGATCCTAAGGGCAGCAAGGAGATTTCTTCCATTGTCACACATCACCTTGCCTGGCGTCAGGTTCTAAGCACCTAGCCACTGGTCAGTCTGTGTGGCCTTTTTTCTCCAAGCGACTATTCCACAGCAATTCATGCTTTCCATGCATGTGTCTGTTAATGCTTGTGGTGCTTAAACTCTTTTCATTCTTTCCTCTAGTTACGCATTGAAAGCAAATTCCGTCAGCGAATCTGAGGCTTGATCAAAAGGCCCAGGCTTCATCAGTCGGCAAATCTGAAGCTTGATCGAAAAATGCCCAGGGTTCACAGGTCCTGGACCTCTTTGACTGTGAAAACCTAGTATCGGTGTTCCCACTGCCACCACTGACCATGGCTGGCAGAGTAATGTCAGTGGACTTGTGCAACCGCCCTCTCCCTTTCTGAAGCCGGACCCACACTGACACTACCCCATCATCCTCCTCCTTCACTGATGATGCGCTCGCCAGCTGCTGCTCAAAAGACCACGTTGGATCAGCAATGTCATCATCATCACAAGTGACTTCCTCTTCCTCACAGTCTACATCCTCAAACTGCAGGCTAGAAGCAACAGGCACTGTGAGGCATTGCTGACCGCTCGGTATTTCTGCCGACGGACCAGCTTCCTTCTCCTCTGAAGGCATCAGCGATTGGGCATTAGAGCAAACAAAATCATGCTCTTTGGCCTCTTGTTCTTTTGAGATGCCTTCTGACAGTCCTGCAACTGATGATGTGCTCACTTGTGTGTTGTCCAGAGCACTGAAAGGAGTGCCTTGTCTCATACATCTATCTCAAATTCCTATGCCCCTCCTTGCTCGCTTACCAGTTCTAGTTCTCACCATGTTCAAAAACTAAGTTTTATAGCTCAGTGCGTGGCACAAGATAAAAATTTGTACTAAAAAGAGAGAATTGATAGTAATTTGTGGATCACAATAACGCACTGGTATATTTCAGCATTATGTGGACTTAAAATCTGGCAAAACTACACTTTTTGGCATTGCATAAGATTTAGCAACAGAGAGACAGTAACACACGGTATATTTGAAAGGTAATTCACCTCCAAAACTGCCAAAAATTAACTTTTACTAACCTTTACTATTATTTTCACCAAGCAACTACTATTTCAAATATATTTCTTTGTATAGGAGATTTGGAGACCGTGCATTATATAATTACTGAACCCCCAAAACTGCCAAAATGAACTTTTCTCCACTTAGAATAATTTTCCCCAACCAAACACTATGTCAAATATATTTCTTTGTATAGGAGATTTAAAGACGGTGTGTTATACAATTACTAAACCCCCAAAACTGCAAAAAATGAAGTTTTCTCCACTCAGTATAATTTTTACCAACCAACCACTATTTAGACTACATTTCTTTTTATAAGAGAATTGGAGACAGTGTGTTACAAAAAGATTTCACCCCAATATTGCAAAAACAGAACTTTTGGGCACGGAGTATGATTTAGCAAATCCAAGCACTCTGTATAATAGAGATCAGTCTGTACAGAACAGATAGTGAGCTGAAAATAGCGTTCAGAATGCAATACAGTGAAATATATATAACATGATCATGTTATTTAGCAGGCCAATGTAGCCCTACACATCAGCTAGTCCCCCGTAGCTCGATTGCTAAGTGTCTTAACAAACGACTTGCGGCCTTAACAACTGGCTTAACAACCCGACTGGAGTCCGCGAGTCGATCGCCTAGACTCTTATCAACTGACTTGTATTGAGTGGCCTTTAACAAACCGTCTTAACGACTTTTACGTCTACACACGCAACTAACTTAATGTGTCCCCCAGTGAGGGTAATAGTGTGTGGTCCTCCCTAGATAAGTTTATACTCCCTAGTAGGTGGTAATATACTTTATATATCTCCCAGTAGTAGGAGTGTAGTTTTATATGTCATCCCAGCAGGTAATATACAGGGTTATGGATCCCCCAGAAGGATATAGGCCAAGTTAGGGATCCCCCAGCAGTATATAGGCAGGTTTTAGGTCCCTCAGCAGTGGTATAAAGGTCAGGTTTAGGTCCCACAGCAGGTAATAGCCAGGATTTAAGGGTCCCCCAGCAATATATAGGCAGTTTTAGGTCCCCAGCAGGTATATAGGCAGGTATAGTTCCCCCAGCAGGTATATAAGGCAGTTTAGGTCCCCATGTAGGTATATAGGCGAGGTTTAGGTCCTCCTAGCAAGGTAAATATGGCAGGTTTAGGTCCCCCAGCAGTATATAGGCAGGTAAGTGTCCACTGATGCAGCAGGTAATAAGATAGGCTTATAGGCCCCCAACAGTATAATAGATAGCTTATAGGCCCCACAGAGGTATATAGATGTAGCTTATAGGCCCCACAGCACGGTGTATATTTAGGTAGCTTATAGGCCTCACAGCACATATGTAGGTAGATTATAGCTCCTCCCTGCACGTAAAAAGTAGAAAGTAGCCCCCCTCCTGCACATAAGAGCAGTAGATAATTAGCATCCCTCCCTGCACATAGTGACAGTAATAATAGCATCCCTCCTGCACATATGACAGTAATATATAGCCGCTCCCTCTCTCACATATAACAATAGAGTAACAGCCCCCCTCACTTTGCACATATAACAGTAGAATAACAAGCCCCCCACCCTGCACATATAGAACAATAGAAAATAGCTCCCTCCCTGCACATATAACAAGAGATAACAGCCCCCCGCCCTGCCTGCACATATAACATTAGATAACAGCCCCCCCTCGCCTGCACATATAACAATAGATAACAGGCCCCCCTCCCTGCAGCATATAACAGATAGATAACAGCCCCCCTCCCTGCACATATAACAATAGATAACAGTCCCCCCTCCCTGCACATAAAACCAGTAGATAATAGACCCCGCAGCATGAATAGCGCTAATTAAAAGTAATACCCTGACAGCACTTACCTGACCTCGCTCCCCGCCGCTGGTCGCTGTCGTGCTCCCGTTCTTTTCTTCAGCGGCGTGACGTTCACCGAGACCGTCGCCCCCCCGGGCAGCGGTGATACGCGCACGCCGCCTGTGCTGTGCACAACCTGTGCGGCCACAGATTACTGCCGCTGAGCTCTCTTGCTCCGCGAGAGTCATTCTAACTGTATGTGCGTCCGGCGGACGCACATACCAGTTATTCCCGCCAACCTGCTGCCAGGTCGCCAAGGTCCTAAGCCGCTAAGCCGATAGCTTAGCGACTGGAAGCGGCTTAGGTACCCTAACGAATCGGCGGCGGCGCGTATGATGCGGCGGCGCCGGGGGACTACATCACGATGACTTTTGGCAACTTCTCATTGCTCTGTCACTGATTGTATGGCCGCCAAAAGGCATAAAGGCGCTGATACTATTAAAGAATAGCTCTCAACGCCCCATGTCATTTACATCTCGATATGAAAAGGCAAACCATGTATGAACCAGTTTAGTCTAAAACTCACTTTTTTGTCCATAGGTTATGGGCAAAATAGTGAGTTTTCAACCTAAATAGTTTCATACATGTGGCCAGAACAGTAAAATGTTTGGTTCAAGTTCGAGAAAATCAAGATGTTCAACTGGAACTTAACTTATTTGAGCACTGTAACTATTTTCACACGTATTCCTTTTTATTATTCCACTTATTTTTTTTACTTTTTATTTTATTATACATAATATTTTTTTAATGTAATTTTCCATATCATCAGGGATATTTGTAAAACTGAGTTTTGTTATTGTCAGTTTTCCATTTTGATTTTTTTTTAGGTGAGAAAAAGTTTTAAGATTGTCTAGGGCAGAGCTAGAGTTTTTTGTGTTTGTGAATGTTTTCTTTTTAATATTTTTTCCTCATTTGGTGATTTGTTATTTTTTTATTTAGTTGACACATTGTGCCCCAAATAAAGTTAGGAGAAGACTTTTGAGGGGAATTTTGTACATAACTTTTTTTTTTTACTGATTTCCCTCATATACTCACTCTAGCTGAAGGGGAAATACAAGTCCCAGGACTAGTTGCAGAGCTGATCTAGGTTTGTTAATACCAGGAAGCTCCTGTAGTTACCCAGTCTCAGTGATTCCTCAAAGGCTTTCTGTTAAGCTGTATCCATGGTGCTCATCTCTGTGCAGCTGCAGAGACTGTGGGAATGTTCTTAAATGATCTTGCAGTGTCAATTGTGGACCTCCTTGGATGTATATAAAGTTAAGGAGGAATCTGGAGCTTGAAACTAAACTAACACACCAAACAGTTGATTTACTTTTGTTTTTTCCTGAACACATTGAGACAACCTCCACAATGCATAGAGAATAAATAAGTAATCCCTTACATTAAAAACCTGTAAATAAGATTGTCTGTTGAAGAGAAACTCTGGCCAATTCTTGAAAGAACTTGCAAGGCACAATCCTTCTATGATAAGCCACAGATATCCTTAATAGGCTAAGATTCGAGAAACACTGACTTGTGAGCCATGACCAATCCACCAATCATCTTTTTAAACCATTCTTTTGGTGTATTTACTAGTGTCCTTAGAATCATTGTCTTGTTGAATCACCCAACATCTTGAGGTTCTTAACTTCTGCTCTTAAATTCCTCTGTTAACATTGCTGCATCTTTGAATGTGTTGTCCTCTTAATGATTATGAAGCATCTGTGTCTTGAGGCAGCAAAGCACCACCAACCCAAATCTTCCTATCACCATGCTTCACATATAGGATGAGGATTTTGTTTTTGTATATTAGTTACATAGTTAGTATGGTTGAAAAAAGACACATGTCCTATCTCTGACCCCAGAGCCTCCACCAGCCCGATCCATAGTTATACATAGCTACATATGTATTAATAATCTTTAGTTCCAGTAGGTATCTAATGCCTTTTTCTTGAAACTCTCTAAGTTCCTGCAGTGACTAGCTCCTCAGTGCAATGCTATTCCTCAGATTCACAGTTCTTACAGTGAAGAAAACGCCCTACTCCTCTGGAGATTGAATCGCCTTTTTCCTCTAGTGAAAGGAATGTTCCCTTTGACTTTTGAGGGGGCTTCACATGAAAAAATTTTTCCCCATAGACTATTTTGTAAGTGGCCATTTATATATATATATAAAGTTAATCGACGTCTCCCCAAAGCGTCCTTTCTCAAGACTAAATAAGTTCAGCAAGTCTACCTAACGCTCTCCTCATAACTGAGATGCTTCCATTCCCCTTATAAGTGTGTTGCTTGACTTGTACTCTCTCTAGCTCATTACATCTCATCATAAACTGGGGCCAGAACTGAACAGCATATTCTAAGTTATGGTTGGCACCACAATGCTTTGTAACAGCGGTAAAATTACATCCTTGCCCATGCCATCTATTTAATATCTTACTTGCCTTAGAGACAGCTGATTGACATGCATGCTGTTCTGGTAGTCTTTACCCCTACAAAAACGGCCCAGATCTTTCTCCGAACAAGCGATTCTCCAATTTTACTCCCCCTAGGACATATGAGTGCGCCTGTAGATTATTTCTACCCATATGCAGATCCTTACATTTATCCACATTGAACCCCATTTGCAATGATGCCCAACTCATGTTGTGTCCGAGTAATGTCTGCTTGCATTTAAGATCACTTCCATAGATTGCACTACCCTGCAAAACTTGGTAGCCAATCTGCAAAAACCGAAACTGTGCTATTATCCGCTTCACTATATCGTTAATAAATAAGTACAAATAAATAAAAGAGGAACCCAATACTGAGCCCATCGGCACACCACTCACAACACGGGGACCCTCATAGTAGCAGTCATTAACCCACCACTCACTGAGTACGATCCAACATGCCATTTTTTAATCCATTACACACTGTTATAACTAACCCAATGGTTCTAATTTCCTAAACAAACGCTTTGCTGGATAGTGTCAACTCCGTTGCAAAGTCTAAAAACAACAATATCCACAAGCTGCCCCTCTAATCAGACTTCTAACTTCCACCTCTCATAAAAATAGATCAGATTGGTCTGACACTGCTCTGTCATTGATAAATCCATGCCTGGCAATAACTAATAATATTGTATTTTGTCCACATATTCCTGTATATTACTCCCGTTATGAAGCCCCTCAAACCATTTTTTCCACAATAGAAGTTTAAACTTACTGGTCTATAATTACCTGGGCAAGACTTGGAGCCTTTTTTTGAAAATGGAACTACATTTGCCTTGCGCCAGTCTCCTTGTAACTATACCAGTCTCCAGGGGAATCTCAAACATCATGTACAGAGGCACAAAGATGACCGAGCTGAGCTTCTTTAAGAAATCCTTGGGTGTATGCCATCAGGGCTGGAGCCATCGATCACATTCCTTTTATAATAACTATGACTTTATGACATTTTCAACACTGAGCAATTAATAATATCAGATGATCTATTAACAATACTGGCACACCTACATTCTGCACTTGGCCCACCTTCATCAGCACTACTTTCTCAGTTAATAGGATATACTCAAGCTGAGAAACCTATTTAGTACCTCTGCCTACTCCTGGTCCCCAGTGACCACACCCCCATCACAGTTTTTAAGGTCCTAGCTTTTTGACATTTATATGTGGCTTAAAGAATTTCCTTGGGGTAAGTCTTGCTGTCCTTGGCCATTGCCTTTCATTTTGAATTTTAGCTGCTTTTATCACTTTTTTACATATTTTTTTAAGCTCTCTGTAATTTTCAAAGGCTGATTCTGACCCCTCTATATTTTTAAATGCCCTTCTTTTTTGTTTATTGCCCTCTTAACAGAAGGTAGAGGCCATGTTGGTTTTAGTTTAGTCGCCGTTACTTGTTACCATAGGAATATATTTTGCAATTAATTTCCCAAGGTATTTTTAAAAAGCACTCCCTTTGGCTTCTATATCACTATTTGTAAATAGCTGCTCCCAGTCTATGTCCTGTATTGCACCCTCAATAAGGAAATTTTGGCCCTTTTGAAAATAAATGTTTTTGCCTTCCCGCTCGTTTTTTCTTTTTTCCAGTTTACGCTAAAAAAAAAATTATATTGTGGCTCTGTTACTTAGATTTTCAGAAACTGTGACCGCTTCCGACAAGTTCTGCTTTGTTAGAAAGTACCAGATCCAACAGAGCATCACTTCTAGTGGGTTCCTCCCAAAACTGCCCCATAAAAATATCCTATAACAGATTGAAGAACTTCCCTTTCCTTTCACTTGATGCAGAACCGTTACCCAGTCAATTCCTGGGTAATTAAAGTCACCCATTATTACCACTGTACTGCCTGTGGGTTTCCCACACCCTTTGATTATGCACCTGTTCTTCTATCTCCTCAGTGATGTTCGGGGGTCTATAGATTACACCAAAAATAATATTTTCTGCATTAACCCCCCCTTTTATTTCCACCCACAATGTTTCCAATTCATTAGCTATTCTTTTTCCTCTATTTCCTCTTTCACATTTTTCCTTTTATATCACTTTCCCAACATACAATCCACGCCTCCTCCCCCCCTTTTGCTCTGTTTTCCTTTTAAAAAGATTAAACCTTGAAAATTTTTATTCCCAATCATGTAGGGTCCCGCCGATTTCAAACAATACCTACCCCAAAACAATTTTGCCCCCTCTACAACTTCGCCTCAAATTTTTCCCCCTTTTTTTTTTCAAGATTTCGGCAATTTGTGAAAAGACATTTTAAGTTCCCTTCCAGTTTTAACCTTTCTGTCAACGGTTTGGGATTGATCTAACAATTTTTCATTAGCGGCATGGGATCATCCCTTTCCGGGTCAGTAGACAAGCATGGGATTAAATGTTCAAAAACCGAACACCTTAGGGGAATGAAGTAGTACAATATAAACGTGGCGTACTCCCGCTGAATTTCTTTCCCCCTCATAGCAGGGGAAAAAATGTTTTAGTTCAGTCATTAAGAGCTGATTGGGAAACGGAGTGCAAACTCCATGCTGCCAATTTGCGGCCCCAATTTCGGAAAAGTATTCTTTTCCCCTTTTTCAAGCAAAGCCCCTGGGAGGGACCACTGCCCCCCTTCAATTTTTTACTGTTGTCAATCGCCCCCAGGGGATTTTGCTTTTTAACACTTAATATAACAGTCGAATATCGCTTTGAATAGGGTAAAAAAAAACAACTTGGGAAAAAAAATTTGATTGACAAGATGGGGAAAAAAGAGAAAAGGGGGGGGGAACCCAAAAAAGGGGAAAAAAATTTTTAAAATAGCATCGGGAGACAAAAAGGTTTTTTTTAAACCCCTTTGGTGCCCAGGGGTTTCCCTTTTTGGAAAAACCAAAAAAGCTTCTCTTTGGTAATAATTTTGTTTTGATTTGTTTGATATCTCTCGATTTTGGGTTTGTTCTAGGGACAACCTTTTTTGGAGATCACCCAAATTTTCAGCCAAAAAGTTGCCTACTGTGTTTCTCCCCAAAATTTTTTTAAATTGAAACTTTTGCCTTTTCATCTGTAAATTTAAAAAAATACCTTTTAAAAACAAAAATTAAGTTACCCTGCAGCCCCCAAACCCGGGGGTGGTCTGTCCTTTGAAAAGTTTAAAAAGCATGGGCATCGCCCCAAAATGTAAAATTACATTTGTTCAATTTTTAAATAAAAAACCGGTTTAAAGTAGGGGAACCTCCTTCCATTTGTTTGAATTGGGGTCCCTTTGGGTGAAAGCAGAACGTTCCAATGACCCCCCCCGGCCCCCAAAAAATCCAAAAACGTCCCAAAAATTTTGTTTTTTTATGGAAAAAGGGCCCCTTTAAACAGAAAGTTTGATTGCACCAAGGGACTGCCCCTTTTAAAAATTTAAAATTGGGGGTTTTCCCCAAAAAAATTCCCAAATTTTGGGCATGCTATGCCAAAGGGTTAACCCCCCAAACCAAACCCCCCTTTTGGGCATAAAATAACCAATATTAAAACAACCCCTTTCTTTTTTTCCCCCCCTTTCCCCCTTTGGAAATTTGCCCAGCACCTATTTAAAAAATAAAAAAAACATTTATAAATCCATAAAAACCTTTTTGGGTTTTAAACCCCTTTGATTTTAAAAGAGGGCCGGGGGAAACCCTTTTAAAATTGAACCCCATTAATTTAAAAATTCCTTCCGGTAGGTGAATTTTATACCCCTTAAAAACCCCTTTTGAACACCCCGTGAAAAATTTTAAACCCCGATAGATTGCCGAGAAACCCGTAAATTTTTGGGGACCCAAACCTTCAATGTTTTGGTTTTCAACCCTGGAAACCCTTTTCCACTGGTTCCCCCCTCCAACCCCACCCCCCCCCACTCCACTTTCTCCAAACCCCCCCCTTTTAGCCTGCCCACTTTAACCTATTACCCCCTTTATTTTAAAAATTTGTTTCCCCCCCTCCTCAAAAACTAGTTTAAATACCCCCCGCACCCTTTCTAAATTTTTTCCCCAAGCACAGCAGAAAACCCCCTTTCCCCCAGGGGCCCCAAATTTTTTGGGAGAAAAAGATTGTTCCCCCATAAAAAATAACCTAAAGCCTAAAGAAAACCCCAAAACCCCCCTTTCCAAAACCAAGACCCAGAAAGCATTTAAATCCCTCCCCCCCCTGGGCCTTTTCCCCTGATTTGCGCATGGCCCCCGGCAGTTTTTCCCGGAAAAACACAACCATGGAAAAGGGCCTTCCCTTCAAACTTTGACCCCAAATTCTTTAAAATTTTCTTTTGGTCCTCCACCCCCAGGTTTTTCTATAAATTTGGTTTTTAACGCCGGGCCACCCAGAGGGTCCCGCCAGCCCCCCCATTTTTTTAATTTTTTCCCCCCACTCCAACCCCATGCCGAAGCCTGGGGCACCCTTTGGGGGAGCCCCAAAACCCAATCGGTTGAGGGGTTCCTGACGACAAATTATTTTTATCCGATTCCTGATTTTTGAAAAACCCCTACAACCCCACTTAAATGTTTTTTTCCTACCTGCCCCCTTTTCCCCAACCCCCTACTACTAGTTGGGGTGAAAATTTTCCCGGGGTGCAAGGCAAGGGGTCCATAGGGCTTTAAATTTTTGAGTTTATTTCCCGCAATTTCCCCCCCAAATTGGAAAATTTTTCTTTGGTTTTTCAGGAGAGAAGTGGCCTTCCCTTTTTTGGTACCCCCAGAATCCCCCCTGTCCCACTTAACCCACTAACGGGTCCCCGCTGATTTTCCCAAAAACCCCCCCTCAGAAAATTTTGCCCAACCCCAACTGTTTTTCACCCCGAGAACCAAACCCCTTTTCTTCATTTTTCAATTTCCTTTCCCTAGGTTTTAAAATGCAGCTACCAGAGCAAAAAACATGTCCCATTTTTTGCCCAAAACCCCGGTAATTTACCCTTGACCTCTTTCTCCAATGTTTCCTTTCATATGGCAAAAATTTTTGCCCCCCCGCTTTGGGAAAATTTCCAGGAAGCCCCGCGCATTATCCCGGGCAAAAAGCCCCCAAAAAAGATTTAAAAAAAAAAAAAGTTTTAAATTTGGGTTTTTAAGTATTAAATAAAATAGGTTTGTTTTATTACCCGTTTTTTTTCTCCTTTTTTTTACTCCCGTTTTTTAAAATCCACTCTGTTTTCCTTTAAACACTCAGTTTGCAACCCAAGCAATTTGGGGCTACCAAACCCATATATTTTTTTTTTATCCGCCAAACAAAACCCTTTTACATTTTGCTTAAAAAAAAATACCTTAACCATCTACCTTGAAAAATTTGTAGAAAAAATTATTAAAAAACGAAACGGTTTTTAAAACTTTAAAAGCCCCCAAATTTGTTTTTCCTTTTTTTCCCAAGGGGAACAGCTTTGCCCCCAGCTTTTTCACAGTATAAACCCCCGGGCCCCCTTTCTTAAAAAATTAAACCTTACCCCCCAATCAAACCGGCCCAAAAAACAATTGGTTTTTTTGGGGCACGTGCAAAGTGCTGGGTTTCCAAAAATAAATGTGGGTAAAGATTTATGCCAAGTTTTTTATTTCATTTTGTTTTTGAGTGATCCCAAAAACCAACCCCCCACTTCTAAGAAGAATAGCAAAAATTTTCCCGAATTTTCTTTCCCTTTTAAAGGGCAATTTTTTCCTTTCGTGGGATTGATCTAAACTCAGGGTCTTACGAAAGGGTAGTAGCCTTTTTTAGTGGGTTTTTTTAACCCATTTTCTAAAAGTTTTTTACATTGGGGAAACCCGGGTTTATACTAACAAATTTTTTCAAAAACGAAAAAATTTTTTGCCGATTTAATTTACCCGAAACCCCTAAACCCCCCAAAAAGGGCCACAAATTTTTCTCCCGAACTGGGGGAATTTTTACCCCACCTTGCCCCCCCAAAAAAGCTTTAAAAAGGGGAATGTGTTTTTGCATGTTAATTTAAAACTAGTTAGATTTTATTTGGGCTATAATGTGCCCAAAAACAAAAACAAAAATTAAGGCCACATTTTATTTGCAAACCCTCAAAACCCATTTTGAAATTTTAAGATGAACATAACATTTCTTGAAAAAAAATTTAAATTAACTAAATGACACCATTTCATAATGGATCTCTAACAACAAGCTTAATGGCAAAATTCACAACAGGTGTCTGATCCCTGGATCCAAAAATTTGGGGGATTTTTTAATTGGGATTTAAACAGTCCCCTCACAAGCTTTCAATTTTTTCATCAGAGAGCAAGACAACCCTTACAATTTACAAAAAAAACTTTTCCATTTTGGGGCGTAGAAAAAACACATGGGTTGGGGGCAAAAAATTCACTTGTGGCCCCCTTACCCCAACATAGTCTTGGACCCCAATACTTTTCAACAACGATTCCTTACTTTGGCATGGCAGTATCTGTGGTGTAGCATGCTGCAAAAATTTTTTTCTATTTAAAAAGGGAAATTTCCAATGAATAAAATGATTTTAAATGGTGCCAAAAAAATCCAAATTTTTTTAGGTTTTTTCCCGTGGTGTCATTTGTTTAACTGCAGCATCACACAGTTGTTTGGTCTGGGGACTCCTTTTGGAATTTCCTACCCTTTGGACAGTAAGGGAATAAAACGAAAAAATCACAACGCACGGGTCGATAACAACTCAATTTTAAAAACCGATATCCCTAGACAAAAAAGATTTCCCGATACCATTAAAGTCTATGGGAGAGAACAACCCTTCATTTTCAACCCAAAAAGGGCGGAGAAGCTGTAATTAAAAATCCCCTCAGTAAACTGGTACGTGCTACACATTAGGCAACACACTTTTGGTTATAAAAGCACAGAAAAAAAAGCACAGACCACCTATACCTTCTTGAAACCACAGCATGACCCTTAAACCCATGACCCACAAATTAAAAAGGCCAAAGGCAATTATTTGAACCTCATTTTTTTGAACGGACTTTACTATCCCTGTTGAACGCAGCATGACCCCAACCCGCAAAAACCCAGATTAAAAAGGGCCGGAAAAGGAGTTTTGAACCACCTTTTAGTTGAAATGGGCAATGGCTATACCTGTTCGACCACATATGACCATTAACCCGTCTACCTACAGAATAAAAAGTGCAAGAAAAAAGGGGTCTTTTAACCACCCTTTTTTGTTTTTTGGACAAGATATCACTGCCCCGGGGGACAAACATGAACCCCAAACCGCATGACCCCCAGATTTTAAAAACACCGAAAAAGGGGTTTTTTAAGAACCATTTTTTTTGAACTGGACATAGACAAACCTGTCCCGGGGCCCAGCTGAGCCCCAAACCGCATGACCCCAGATTAAAAACTCCGGAAAAAAGGGGCCTTTTAACCCCCATTTTAGTTGAACTGGACATAACATCCCCTGTCCTGTACCCCAGTATGACCATTAAAACCCTTTCAGACCCACAGATTAAAAAGTGCCGAAAAAGGGGTCTTTCAACCCCCATTTTTTTGAATTTGGACATGACTTATTTTGTACCACAGCTGCCCCTCCCTCAGACCCACAATTAAAAAGTCCGGAAAAAGAGTTTTTTTGAACACCATTTTAGTTGAACTGGTTTGACATATCTGCCTGGACCACAGATGACCCCAAAACCGTCTGACCCACATTTAAAAAGGGCCCTTTAAAAGGAGTCTTTGAACCCACCATTTTGTTTCACTGGACATAACTATCCCGTCCGTACCGCAGTGACCCTAAAACCCTGCATGCCCACATGACACGATGTAGGTGACATTTGGGGGCCATGACTGGGGGAGAGGGGGTAAGACTACTGGATGCGGTTCATTAACCACTGCAGAACAAATGGCATGGTTCGTTACTGAGGTCAAGGGCCCTGACCCCAGCGATGCAGGCCGGGATAGCCGCAACCGACGATCCCGGGCTTGATGTTGTGCCAGCCTGGAAGGCACCTTCTCCCCCACCTTACCTCCATTCCACACCCCCTTTCCCCGCTTGCCCCCTGCATTTCGCTCCATTTTCAGGAAGATAAAAATTTAAGAACATAAAAGATTTTTGCATCTTTTTAAAAGACGGCAAATCACAGAATTCTAAAACCCTTTAATTTCCTACAGCCAATAGGGATTAGAAACTGAAATTTTTTCCAGCGAATACCTGTGAAATCGGTCTGGTGAAAAAAAAAACCGTAAGAAAAAAATCAACAGTTTTTCTTCCTTCTCCCATGATTTACAATGCCCAGTGGACGGGAAATTTTGATAGTTTTCAACAAAAATTTAAAACTACCTATTGCGCCAAATGAGTTTAAACGACAAAATAAAATTTTCAAAAGTTACACGATGAAAATTGCGTTTTTTGCAGCAATGCAAAGGGAAAATTGCTAAAAAAATTTTCTAAAGAATTGTCGTACAACGTGGCTATTTGAAAAAAAACTGGGGGCGCCGCACTGCAATAAGCTATTTAAAAGTGATACAGATAACAAATTTTGGGTTTTTTGCCCCAAGGGAAATACCCAACTTTAATACGAAATTTCTGTATCCAAATTTAAGTAAAGGGAGCTATTTTAAAAAAAACTGGGCGAACCAAAATGCAATACAGAAATTTTAAAAGTTATAAAGAAAGAAAAGGGGTTTTTGCACCAATGAAATACACCTGCCCAAATTTCTTGCAACTTTTGTACCTAAAAGTACAAGAGGGCCCCTTTAACAAAAATGGGCCCGCCCAAAGTGAAAAACACCTAAATTTAAATTGTGTATGGATAATAAAAGGTGGGTTTTTTCACCTTTAAAATACACCTGCACTGTCTAAAAAGTTCTGTATCCTATTGTAAGTACAAGGGGTTTTTGAAAAACTGGGCACAAAAAAGGGAAAAAAAAACAAATAAAAAGGTACGGATAATAAAAAAAGGGGTTTTTGCACCCATGACATCACCTGCAGTGATTTAAAAAGTTCTGTAACCTATGTAAAAAAAACGTGGGTCTTTGAACAAATGGGGGCACAAAATGAAAAACAAAACTACTTTAAAGTGTACGGATAATAAAAGGTGTTTTTTTTTTACCAAAGACAACACCTCAGTGAACAAAAAGTTCTGTATCCAAATTGTAAGAAAGGGGTCTTTTTAACAAAAATGGGCTCACAAAAGGGGAAAAAAACTACTTAAATTGTGTAGGATAATAAAAGGTGGGTTTTTCACCATTTACATACACCCGCCGGATAAAAAGTTTGTATCCCATTGTAAGTACAAGGTGTGTCTTTGAACAACATGGCACAAAAAAAAGAAAAAAAAAAAATATTAATCGTGTACGGATAATAAAAGGGGGGGGTTTTTCACCTATGACAACACCTGCAGTGATTAGAAAAGGGGTTCTTTTTAAAA
>JAODAL010037721.1:0-40067 GCA_025379985.1 Phyllomedusa bahiana
GGATGTCAAATTTTTAAAATATAACAAACCCCCGCCCTTTTCGCGAAAAACTCTGCTTTAGAGTTCGCGCGATCCTCAGGAGTATCCATACTCCAGGTGCGTGAACCCCAAACGACCTGGACGTATGGATACTCAAAGGTCGTTAAGGGGTTAACTTGAGTGTCATAAATTTAAGAGCATCCATTAATGGAAAATGGAATGAAAGTGATCTGTGCCCTGGGTATATACCTGAGAATGTGCTAAACCAATCATATGACTCTGTAAGGAAAAACATCAAACAAGCAAACAATGACAAAACATATGTAAGAAACATCAAAAGGAACCTGAATATGATTCCTGTAAACCAGGAACCCGGGGGTGGGAAAGCTCAATGCAGGACCCTGCGAAGAGAAAATAAAATCAAAAGAACCTGTAAAGTAAAATCGGAGATCACCATCTGGAGAAGAGAGTGTCGAGTATCACCCGACTAATCAGACAAGTCAGTCATTTGGCCAACGGGTTTGGTTTTCAGGTCAAAGGGGGAAAATTATTTCTGGCTGGTTTCTTGGTTTCTTTATGGGCATGCCAGTGGGGGTCGTGAGAAGAGGCAAGAAGGTCTTTCACCATATCAGTAGTATGACAAATAAAGGTGGCGTTTTCTCTGTTTAGGATCAATTTGACCGGGAAAACCCAATGAAAATTGATGTTGTAGTCCCCTAAAATCTTGGTGTAAGGAAGAAATTATTTTCTGCGGAGCATTGTTCCAGAAAATGTGTTAATAATGTCTTTTCTTATTATGTATATCAAAGGGAATCACACAATTTTCTAATATATATTCGTTCAAATTTTTGCACACACAGTTACAGACATGATAAGATGCTGCTGGAACTACTAATACTGGAGAAATTCTGCTCCTCAATAACTTACTGTTATCTGGACACCAGGGGTCACATGATAGGTTTGTCCATACGGGTACTCTATGAGGGCTACAACTATGGACAAAAATGTGGGCTGTTCCATTTTGTTTTCTAGATATGGGCCTACTGCACTGGTAAAATTGAAGTACTGGGTTAGAATTTGTAATACATTTATATTAGAAAAATGTGTGATTTTGTGTTATGTACATAATTAATAAAAACATTATAAACATATTATAAAGTGTACAACCCCTTTAAGGGTGTAACAGGGAAGCCACAGGTGAAAAGATGACTGACACAGTGTATTCACAAATTTGTCATCACCCACTCTATATAAGCACTATGAAAGGTACCAAAATAGGGGACATATGATCGATCCCAAAGCAATGCTTTTACAATTTCAGGCCCCTATCAGACCTTCAATACTACAGAATATAAACAGTAATAAATATTTCTGATAACAATGTTGATTTTGAAGACAGCAATCACAATAGTTACAATTCTTGTCTGATCTGTAAAGATTTAGAACACTATGGGGAATATGTATGGAAACTGTCTTGGCTTAAAACTTTCTTTGTTGCCCTGAGCACACTGACTTAGCATTCTCCTCATTGTCATCTTCCCAGCACTTGAATAAATCTGAATAGAGGATATTATTTTATTTTGAAAACAGTTTCATGGTCATTCTAATACAGTATATGTCTTCTGGCAAAAAAAAATGACAGTGACATGACTACAGGCAACTTCTGTTCGTAGCTTATTTGCTGACCAGCAAACAGAAGTGGTTCCAAGGATACTGATTATACTTAGTTGGCAGCACTGAAGGCATGACCAGAGGGTATTGCTGATCAGGTCCACATTGTTGCTGTCTGTATCAGGGAATCACAATAATTTATTTAGCCTATTTCACAGTGTTGATGTGTTGGACGTGGGTAACACATATTGAATGTTACAGTATCATAGTACTTAATGCTCATTATTTTCAATTGAATTAACTCTGAATCAGAAGTAATTTTAGTTAAATAGAGAAGAAGCAGGAAAAATAAGTTTACTACTGCCATCCTACAGTTTATGAAAAGGTGGCTGTAGTTTGTTTATAGGCAAACTATAATTTCATGAGCAGCCCACCTCACCCCAACCAAAGAAAAGCTTATGGTTTGTAGGTTTGTGAGAAGTCTAGAAATAATAATAATGATTTAAATTACATTTTAATTTACCCAGTGTTTATAGTCTTCATATAATCTGAGTAAATTTTTAAGTGTTAGTAAAATGAGGAGTGTGATGAATTGTGATTTCCCTTGTTTATGAATTGTGAATACTCTCTCCCTGAACAATTTATGCTATACTGGATTAACAGTGAACTATGCTAAGTGATTATTAACATATACTGCACTCACGCTATGTTGCTGTGAACAGGTTGTAGCTTATGTGTGGTTGGCAACATAGGTGTAACTTTAGGGGGGTACGGAGGGAACTGGTCCCCCCCATTTTTTAGCCACTTCAATAAAAAATAATCCATATGAAAGCATGAGAATACGGTAAGTGGGGAGAGCAAAGCACAGAGACGGAAGAAGTTACCACTTTGCCTTCTTTATTTCTGTGCAGAGTAGGGAGAACCGTAGGTGGCAGCCTCAAGTGTCAGTGCAGAGTGAGAGCAGCGCTGATTTGTAGAGCAGGAGTCAGCAAGGATTAAGAACGCTGCTCACAGTCCAGCACACTCTGTATCTGGGGCTGTGTAGGTATCTTTCCCTCCCATTGTATACCACTTCCCCTATGCTCAGCTCCTGCTCAATGCCAACTGCACAAGACTACAGGAGACAGGTTAGGAGAGGACAAGGGTGCTAGGCGTTGTGTGTGCATGTGAGTAGGGTATGTACTGTATATGCGAGATATGTATATACTGTATGTACAGCCATGTGTCTAGCTATGTCACTTCTTCCCTGCACTTATGCGCCAGGGAAAATGAAAGCGAATGGGGCTGGCCCGCAGCATTTTAGACGTATGGACTGGCTAGTGCGTACTTATAAAACACCCGGCTTATAGCAGAGCGCACAGTATGACCAGCTATACGCCGTGTGAACATATCTTAAGGGTACATTCATGCAGAAGATATGAATGTTGATTCTGGGATGGATTCAGTGCTGGATCCACCTCAGAATCGGCGTCCAATCCGGCAGGAAACTGATTTACATTATAGTCTATGTCTTTAAGATGACATTGATTTTACTTTAGTATTTTCGGCGTGTACTGTCAGCGCCTACACAGAATTCTTCAAGGTGTTTTAGGCACTATCAGCACTAAAGGATAGGATGCAGAAATCTGCCTTGGGCAGTCTGGGTTGTTTGCTCATTGAAAGTCTACATTTGCAAATGTCGAATTTCCAACAAACAAACGACACTGTCAGTGCCGAAATAAGTCATGTGAACCCACCCCAAGTGTGTAGTCTGTGTTCAATACAATTTCTGGGGTACCTTGTCTAATTTAGTCTCTGGGGTACAGTGTGTAATGTAATAATCTCTGGGGTATGGTGTAATATAATCTCTGTTGTACAGTGTGTAATGTAATCTATGGGGTACGGTGAATAATGCAGAAATATCTGGGGTATCGTGTCTAAACAAATATTTGGAGAAAATTGTATAATCTAAACACAGGGGAACAGTGGGAAATGTTGTAATCTCAAGGGTACAGTGGGTAATGTTATCTCTGGGGTATGGTGTGATTTAACCTCTAGAATACAGTGTGTAATGTAATCTCTGGGGTATGGCGTGATGTAATCTCTGGGGTACAGTGACATAAGTGATTCCTAGGGGTACAGTGAGATTGGGTTCTATTTTCTTCATTCTGTTGTGTGAATAACAAATTGAATGGAGAATTGACGGGGTGATGGTGGGGGGTACGGAGGTTTAAGTGAAATTTGCTGCATTGCACAACATTTTTTATTTCCATCTAGAGGGGGAAATATTAGAGGTGGGCTAGTTTGGCTTCACTGCCAGGGCTGCTTTATTGTTCGAGTCTGGCACTAAAATTCAGTAATTAGAGAACCACTCATAACCTTATGGATTGCCATAAGGACCCAGCCCAGACTTGCTGGGGGAGCTCATAGCACTCCCTCAGACCTCCTAGCTGGGCTAGAGGGGCCGTTTCACTGCAGGGAGAGGAGGGACAAGAAGGGAAGAGCGGGTAAAGCGGATAGTGGACCCACTGGACACTGCCGGCTTGCTTCGAGGGGGCGTAACAAAGTGGCCATTGGGCATCTTCACAGAGACTTTGATGGTAAGGTTGGCTGACCCCAACAGCCACCAGGTGCTACCTCAGAGCAGTCCCCAGCAGTGGCAGCTGACCAGACAGGCCAGAAGTGCCAAAGCTAGGCACCAACAGGGTAAGGGAACAAGATAAAGCAGACTAGGAGTAGATATGTGAAGGTACAGAACAGACAAGTACAGGACTAAACATATGCCAAGCAAGAAGGTAAACGTAAGGTAAAGGAACAAAACAGACAGACTGGACAAGACCAAGAACATGACAAGAGACCAGCAGAGACTTAAGCTAGGACTCAGGCAAGGAAACAATTCATGAACACAGGCAGTGAACAAGGCAAGGAAACAGGAACAAGCAGAGACTCAAGCTAGGACTAGACAAGGGAACAAGGCATGACCAGGGCAAGAACACAGGCAGAGAGCAAGGCAAGGAAACTCACAGGCATGGAAACAGGGACAAGCAGAAACAAACTAGGACTGGCTAGGAACTAAGGCATAAACATGGCAAAGAAGCTCACAGACAAAGATCCAGACAGACACATGGGAAACAACATGGAGACTAACCAAACAGAGGATACCACAAGGATACAAGACAGCGTGCGCACACCAGACCACTAACAAACAAGAAGACAACACAGAGCAACAACAGAGACAAGAGACAACATAACATAACAAGGATCAGGCAGGGAGTGTGGGGAGAAGCAGGCTTATAACCACACAGGTGGAAGGGGATTGGCAGAGGAAGCCCAACCCCGCAGCACACTGTGGGAATAAAGGAAGGAAAGATGTGGCCGCCGCCCTCTATAGAGACAGGGAAACAGGGCAGCAGCCAAGATGGAGGAACAGCATGGCCAGCATGGGAAAGCTGCACAGCAATCACAGGTGGGTAAGCAGCGGCTACAGGAGCGCTCACGGCGACAGCAGAGGCCGCAGCGAAGGACAGGAACGTGGCGCGGACCATGACAATAGGAAGATAGGGGATGAGAGGGAAAATCCCCCCCCCCCACTTTTTGAACCAAAGTTACGCCCCTGGTTGGCAACATGACAGCAGTAAATTCTAGTCCCCATGTGACATTAATGAAAATGTGTCAGGAAAAGGGGAACCCTGTAAAAGCATTTAGTGGCTGAAACAGCATTCACGTAAAATGGGATAGGTTAGGTGTATAGCTTTTCATGGTCAGTAGGGGCTAATACAAGGAATCCTCTTGAAGTATAGCTGATTTACAATTTAGTGAATTAATCGGTATTCAAGTAAAATGGGCAGGTGTTTAGTTTTTTTTTGTTCAGGAGG
Source organism: Phyllomedusa bahiana (assembly GCA_025379985.1). Classification (NCBI taxonomy): domain Eukaryota; kingdom Metazoa; phylum Chordata; class Amphibia; order Anura; family Hylidae; genus Phyllomedusa; species Phyllomedusa bahiana. The sequence continues at coordinate 5,445 of JAODAL010037721.1, forward strand.
GGCTAGTATAGGGAATCCTGTAGGAGCATTTCTGCTCGACCATTTAAGGGGGTGAAACAATATTAACATAAAATGGGCTAGGTTAAGTGTGTAGAGCTTTTCTTGGTCAGGAGGGGCTAGTACAAAGAACCCGGTAGGACTATAGCCGATGGACCATTTAGGAGGTGAAACAGTATTCACGTAAAATGGGCTAGGTTAGATGTGTAGCTTTTTTTTTGTTAGGAGGGGCAAGTATAGGGAACCCTGTAAGACCATAGCTGCTCAACCCCTTGGTGGGTGAAACAGTACTTACATAAAATGGTCAATGTTAGGTGTGTAGTAGAGATGAGCGATGTTTAGAATTTCAGGAAAAATTTGATTCTGAACGAAGCCGAAGTTCATGGTAACAAATCTAAAATGGCCATGAGCACATGGCGTGGCATGGGGCAGAGAACTATGGGAGGAACTCCCTCAATGACATATGCCGACCGGCAGCCAATCAGCAGCCAGCAAGCTTCTATGATGTCATAAATAGGGCAGCCATGTTAAATTCTGCCACTTGTCACTGTGTCTCGTATGCACAAGCATCTCTCTGTAGCAGCACTACATTGCACTTTGTGCAAAATACTTCTGATTTTAAAGTTACTGGGGTAAAATACCTTTCAAATACACAGGTGGGTGTCATATATACACCTGTTCCTGAACCATCGGTTTTTATTTTGGGATATTGCAAAGAGTTATTTTTTTTCACTTATGTGGGGAACTCTCTGTTAAATCCAGTGTGTGTATGTCTTCCCTACAAACATCTGAAATCCATTCAGTTCAGTCTGTAGGGATATCGCGATCTGTGACAAAGAGTTAATTTTTTCACTTATTGTGGTGATTCTGTTAAACGCTGATACATGCAGAGCCCTCCTTCTCCCCCGAAAGAGTGGAGAGGGTGCTGGCAGTAAGTTTGTGTTGACGTCACTGATCATTTTGCCCTTCCTTTGATCCATCAGTGTCTGCTTTCAATCGGTCAATAATCCATCAGTATTGATAAAGCCAAAAAGAAACAGGAGTTGATCCAAAAAAGAGATAACACGTAAATGGAATATTTGAATGTCTTCTGTGTTTTGTATCCACTCCTGCTCTTGGCTACCTAATCATCAGACAATCTGGATGCAAACAAAGGACCATGTCACACTGGCCTTACGGCTTCTCCTTGATTGTCCTTTTCATTCCTTCCGACAGATTAAAAGAAAGGGAAAACCAAACATAGTGGCAACGTCAGAGTAGTGGAGGGTGGAAACAGCATAAGGAAACCACATTGTGGTCGAGTGAGAGAGTGGTCAATGTGCAGCAGCATGAGTAGTTTACGGAGTGCCACAATGACAGATTGTGGAGGTGGCAGCAGCATGAGTATGCCACAGAGTAGCACAATGACAGATTGTGCAGATGGCAGCAGCATGAGTAGACAACAGAGTGGCACAATGAAATAATTTTGAGATGGCGGTAGCTAGGTGACATAATAAGGAGGTGGCGACAGCAGCAGAATCAAGCCAGAGATTAACATGGTGACATAGCCTGGAGGTGGCAGCAGCAGCATGAGGAGACCTGAGTGGTGAGGTGGCAGCAGCATCAGAAGGCTACATAATGGCCCAGTGAAGAGTGGGGAGGTGGGTGGAAGTCCCTGGTAAAGATGTTGGGTGGTAGAAGGAGCATCTGGCAGCGGATGTGTGTCATCAGGCGGGTGGCAGCATCAGAATAGTAGCTGAGGCAAGTAGCCAGAAGAATCCAGACTCATTTGTCAAAGTTTGGGTGAGGCGGCATGGCTGATCTAATCTGATGCATCATGCATTGGTTTGTGGAAATCCTGGCTTATCCATGCCCGATTCATCTTTACAAAGGTGAGACTCTCCATATTTCGGGCAGACAAGCGAGTTCTCCTTGGGGAACTACGGCCCCCACTGCACTGATTCTGCACCTCGGCTCAGCACAAGCCAACAGTTCTCTGAACAGTGCAGAGTCCACCACTTGAAAAGGGAGGGACTGCAGTACCACCAACTTGGACAGGGGCACGGTCAGCTTCTGAGCCATAGGATGGTTGGATGCATACTGCTGTATCTTGGTAATCGCCACGGTGAACGACTGATGACACAATGAGTGGCGAGGAGCCGGAGCATCTGGACTGGTAGATGATGGGAAAGACAGAAAACTCCCTTTGGCAGAGGTGGTGGAGCTTTGACTGCCTGAAATTGGATGCGTAGCAGTAGGTGCTGCTGCTGTTGCTGCGGCAGGATGGACCACCACATCTGAGACACCCAGGCCACTGGATGGTGACTCTGCATATGTTGAGGTAGGGCTGTGATGCCAACATTAGGTCCCTGGCCACGCTTCCCTTTCTGCCCACAGATTTTACATACACCCATGTATTTCAAAGGTGTTTCACCTTATAAGTGAAAAAAGTAACTCTTTGGTGCAGAGAACAATATCCCAAAATGATAACCTGCCTGTAATGGAGATGTGTGTATGTGAGAAATACACACACTGTATTTCAAAGATAGTTCACCACAATAAGTAGCTCTACATGTATCAGCGTTTAACAGAACAGGTTCTGTCATAATCTGAGGAATTATCTGATGACGGTGTAAAAGGAGTGTGCTCTTTGACCTTGGCTCTCTGCTCAGTTCTTTCTAGCTGACGCTGACATTACTTTTCAGGCTGGGTTCCCACTTCAGTTATTTGGACAGTTTTGATCCTGTAATTGCCCAGATAAATGAAGTGTGAAGCGATTCTAAGAGCGGCGCCTGTCATCTGGTGTCATAGTAAATCACAGCATTGTTTCAATGTACCAAACCACACTCCCTATGCATATTTGAGCATGGAACAATGTTCTACAACACCATACAGGTTCTCCGTAGCCAGGAAATATCTGTTTTTTAACATAATTAATCACGAATAAATTCTGAAAGAACCGAATTTTGGGGAAATTTGCTCATTTCTAGTGTGTAGCTTAACCCTTTCCTGACGGAGCCTTTTTTTCCTTACATTCGCTTGTCCCTCCTCTCATTCCCAGAGCCATAATTTTTATTTTTTTTTTAAACTTAGATAGACATATGAGGGCTTTTATTTTGCGGGACAATATTTACTTTCTAATAGTGTTATTCATATTACCATGGAATATACTGGGAAACTGTAAAAAAAATTCTAAGTAGAGCAAAATATGAAAAAAACGTACTTGCACAATGTTTGCGGGAGTTTTGTTTTTACGGCGTTCAATCTTTGGTAAAAATGATGTTATCAGTATTCTAAAGGTTGATATAAATCTAGCAATACCAAACATGTAGGGTTTCCCTTATGTTTTGGTATCGTAAAAAAAATTCCAAACATTTCCTATTTGTGAATTTTTTTTACTAACACCTAGGGACGTGAGTGAGGGTGCATTTTTTGTTTACTGAATTGTACTTTTTACTGCTACTGCATGCAACTTTTTTTATTAAATTTAATCCAATTTTTAAGGTACGCTAAATGACCAAAAAAACACAATTTTGGAGTTTGGATTTTTTTTTCTTCTACGGTGTACAGCATATGGGATAACTGATGTTATATTTTAATAGCTCAGACTTTTTCGGATGCAGCAATACAGAATATGTGTAACTTTTTTTTTGTATTTGGAAAATGGCAAAAGGGGGGTGATTTGAATTCTTAATTGTTTTTTATTTTTTTACACTTTAAAACTTTTTTTCTTTAATTTTGAGTCCCCCTAGTGTACTACACCACTAGGGGGAGTGATAATTTTTACAGACAATACATTAGGGTTTATCAATATGGCGGTTTCTGTACTTCCTGGGGCTGGAATTTGAGAAACCGAAAACATGGCAGCGATGGAAGCTTTCACAAGGCTTCCAGCTGCCATATTCACCTATCAGGACACAACAATCTCGTCGATGATGTCCTGATCACAGTGAGGACAGGTGCGTGGAATAGATTCTCATTGATTTAGATGCCGTGGCCATTTTGCAACAGCAAGAGCATTTTTGAATGTGCCAACTTTACGGGGCCTGACGCACCAGTTTTGTATGATTAGACACATTAATGAATGTTTAACACCAAAAGTAGGTCCAAAACAGACTCAGTTAAAGGGAACCTGTCACATATGTTATGCCTCCCTTGCTGAGGACAGCAAAAGCTAGTGTCATACATCCTGTTTTTAGTACTGTGTCCCTTATTCTGTGAGATGCTGCAGTTTTAGATCATTTAATGCTCAAATCTTATTCATGAGCAACTGATAGCCCCGCCCACCAAAGGCTAGCCCCGCCCACTGTCAGTTATTCACATATTTCTACCTATTCAAAGTAATAGGTTTATCAGTTGAGGTGGGTGGGGCTAGCCTCAGATGGGCGGGGTATGAAAAAAACTGACTCTTTCCATGACTCTTTTCTGGCTGAAAACTGCAGATTTGAGCATTAAATGCTCTAAAACGCCAGCATCTTACAGAATAAGGGACACAGCACTGGAAACAGCATGTCTGAAACTAGTTTGTGCTGTCCTCAGCAAGGGGGGCATAAACTATGTGACAGGTTCTCTTTAAATGTGGTCTGACTGAGGCCAAAGTTGTCGCAGACGAACTAGAATTATCTCATATCAAATTATAAAATTATATCATATAAAATTTACATTAAATTAAATCTAAAATAATTAAACCAATACAATGTCTATTATAAATCCTGTTCTCAAAAATATATTTACGGAGCTAGTGTACTATTACCAATGACTAAAACTACATCAGGCTGGAAATTAAAGAAAGGCTGTTAAAATAGCATGTCAGTGAATAAAAACTACTGTAGTGGTGATCATGCTTGGCCAACGACAACTCTTAGAGACCTGTCATGTGTTGGCTTTTGCCATATGTAGAATAAAGGCTGAGCGCAGGAAAAAAAATCTAAACTGATCAGTATGTGATTAAAATGTGTTTCATTTAATGTAATAAAGAATACATATAAAAATCAAAGCACAATTTTATTATTACCTTACTTAATTTTCTGTAGAAAATCAACTCAATTAATTACACTAGTCCCTATAGTGTAATTAATAGGGGAGAAGTAACAGAACACAAATGTTACATTTCTTAAAGGGGTTTTGCTACAAAGTAATTTTTTATCTGCTTTATTCGGCTTCAGCTTTTAGCATACTCAAAACAGGGCATGTGTGATTTGTTTGAACAGCATACCATGTGACCCTGCAGGCTAACATTACCATTAGAGATGGGCAAATATCTCAAAAATTCGGTTCGCTCACTTCGCCGAATTTCCCGACAAAAATAACTTTGGTCCGAATTACTTCGGGATGAATCAGAGCCTGCAGGGTGCTGTAGAACGTTGTGCCCTGCTTAAATATGCGGGGGAGCTTGGTTTGGTCTTCATACAATGTTGTGTTTTTAGTATGACACGTACATGACTGCCGCCGCTCTTTAAAATCGTTTAAAACTATAAAATTCCCTGGGCACTAAGAGGGCAAAACTGACCAAAAAACTTAAGGGGGAATGTAGCCTAATAAAGTCATGCCAGCGAAAGCGGGAAAAAAACAAGCTGAGGGCTCAGGTGGAAACATCAGTGACACAGTGTGGAGGTGACGGCGGCAGCCACAGCAGCATCAGGTCAGACAGTGGCCCCAATGACATTCTGGAGGGGGAAAAAACAGGAGTAGCCAAAGAGTGGCACAAGGGACACAGTGTGGAGTTGACGGCATCAACAGCAGCAGCAGCATGAGGTCAGACAGTGGCACAATGACATTCGGGAGGTGCAAAAAACAGGAGTGGGCCACAGAGTGGCACAATGACACAGTGTGTAGGTAAAGGGCAGCAGCCACAGCAGCAGCATGAGGTCAGACAGTGGCACAAGACACAGTGTGTAGGTCACGGCAGCAGCCACAGCAGCAGCATAAAGGTCAGACAGTGGCACAATGACACAGTGTGTAGGTCACAGCAGCAGCAAGCATGTGGTCAGACAGTGGCACAATGACATTCTGGAGGTGGCAAAACAGTATAGGCCACAGAGTGGCACTATGACAGAGATTGGAGGTGACGGTGGCAGCAGCATGAGGTCAGACAGTGGCACAATGACATTCTGGAGGTGGCAAAACAGTAGTAGGCCACAGAGTGGCACAATGACAGAGAGTGGAGGTGACGGCGGCAGCAGCATGAGATCAGAGAGTGGCACAATGACACAGTGTGGAGGGCACGGCAGCAGCCACAGCAGCAGCATGAGGTCAGGCAGTGACACAATGACATTTTGGAGGTGGCAAAACAGTAGTAGGCCACAGAGTGGCACAATGACAGAGAGTGGAGGTCACCGCAGCAGCAGCATGAGGTCAGACAGTGGCACAATGACATTCTGGAGGTGGCAAAACCAGTAGTAGGCCACAGAGTGGCACAATGACACAGTGTGGAGGTAACAGCAGCAGCAGCATGAGATCAGACAGTGGCACAATGACATTGTGGAGGTGGCAAAACAGTAGTAGGCCACAGAGTGGCACAATGACTGAGAGTGGAGGTCACAGCAGCATGAGGTCACAGTGGCACAATGATATTCTGGAGGGGCCCAAAAACTGGTAGTAGGCCACGGGTTTGGCACAATGACAGGGGAGTGAAGGTGACGTGGCAGGAGAAACACATGAGGTCAGAGAGTGGCAAAATGACACAGTGTGGATGTCACGCACAGAAACAACGCAGCAGCATGAGGTCATAAGTGGCACAATGACAGAGTGTGGAGGTGGGTGGCAATACCAGTCCCTGTTAAAGATAGTCGGAGGCAGAAGGAGAAACGGGCAGCAGATGTGTGGAAATCAGGGGGTGGCAGCATCAGAATATGGCTGAGGCAGGAAAGTTTGAACCCAGACTCATTTCTCACATTTTGGGGTGAGGCGTCATGGCTGATGTAGTCTGACGCCAAAGGCATTGGGTGTGTGGAAATCCTGGCGATCCAAGCCAATTCATCTTGAAAAAGGTCATTATTCCACTTTTTTCCCTGGACAAGCGGGTTCTCCTTGGGGTAACGATGGCCCCCGCCGCACTGAACACCCGCTCTGATGCACAATACTGGCCGCGCAGGACAGCTTCTCCACTGCAAACTCGGCAAGTTGCGGCCACACATCCAGTTTGGCTACCCAGTAGTCCAGCGGATCTTCTAACTGGGGTTGCAGAGTGCTATCCAAGTAGGCCACCACATGTTGGTTCAGGGTCTGCTCCAGGTCCTGCTGCTGGTGCTGGCGACTGCCCTCCTCACTAGGCGGGTGAAGGAAAACTGTCATCAGTACCCAGACTTAGGTTTCTGTGGAAGAGCTGGTACTGCCCCCCACCCCCCCCTCCCCCCCCACATTCCCCCAGCACCGCCCGGGGTAAATAAATGACGCTGAAGAACCCCCCGGGCCAACCCTTTAAGGAGGGACGATGCCGCACATAGGCACGGCCCAAATTGGAAATACGGAGGATTTCCAAATTTTTTATTTGAGTTTGTCCCCCCTCTCAAAATGGGAAAAAAGGGTCCCATTTTGGACCGGTACGAGGGTCCAAAATGGGGGGAGACCAAAGTCATTCCTCTTCCGGGTTCTGACTATTCGGCTGTCACTACCCGGCAATTTAGAAAGCTGCGGGCCCCTCTGCACAAGTGAATCCGAGGGGCCCCCCGCCTTTCCCTCTCCACTGTATACTGCCCGGTGCTGCGGGTCAAACTGCCCCGTCATCCCCCATCTCCCCTCTTCCTCCTACCCCGCTGCTCCTGCTCCCTCCCCTTGTCCCCCTGGGAAAAAAACCAATCATTTCACCCGACAATGGCTTCTGCTCCAAAAAGGGCCTCCTCCTCCCCCCCTTTTCCCCCAAATTTTAGTCCCCACCGGAAATCATTGGGCCCCGAGATTATTTGCCCAAGTCTCCAGTCCCCTTTCCCAAAACAGATTTTTCAGCATCTGTTCCAGCGGGGGGGAAAACGCATATCAAGGGGAAAAGTTGGGGGGGGCCGTTCTGCCGCTTCAACTCGAGGAGGGTGTTCCCGGCTTTTTAGGAAAAGGATTTCATCATGCACAGTTTCCTGGCCCTTTTTTAGAATCTTCTGAAAAATCCGGGGGAAACATCGGAACCTTTTTACAACCAGATTGGAAAAACGGTTTCGCCATGCAGGGCCCCAAAGGACCATCCCCCCTCGGGGAAGGGGCGGACACCCATTTTTCCCCCCATTGTCCATCCCATGGTTCCAAATTTTCAGTTGGGGCGGGAGAAAGCCCCACATCGATTCTTGCTGCATGAAGCCCGGGGGCAGTTCCTCCACTTGTACTTGATTCGCCAGGCAAACCATTTTTAAACGCTGAAACCGCTGTGCCCCTACACATGGGTATATGGAACAGTACTTTGGGGGTGAGATTGGGGGTTTGGTTTGGGGGGAGGAAAGGCGGGCATTGGCCGGGGCCGCATTTTTACAACGGGAAAAAAAAGTTTGGGGTCTCCTTTCCAAGTTTCGGTGGCCTGGGGGGAAAAACACATTCACCCCGTGGGCCCTAAAGGAAAATGTACGGGCCCCCCCCGGGGCCGTTTTTACGCGCCCAAAAAGGGCCGCGCTCCGTGCACCCTTGGGAAAAAAACCCATAAGCCAAGGGCTGGCCCCCCTTCTTTTTAAAATTTTTTATTAATTTCTGGGACCGCCCTTTTTGGAAAAAAAATTTCGGGCCCTTTTTTTTTTTAACTCTTTCCCTCCCCAGCTTGGCACAAGCCATTAGTTCCCTGAAAAAGGGGCAGAGTCCCCCAATTTTGGGAAAAGGGAAAGGGGCTGGGAGTACCAGCAAATTGGGCAAGAGCACGGTCAGCTTCTTTCACCTTTGGGGTGGGGTTTGGGCGCATACTTTGTCTCTTTGGCCCAAACGCCTCGCTGAAAACGGCCCCGGCGCCATGAGTAGGGGGAACAGGGGCCCTCTGGCCGGGGGATGATGCCCAAAAAAAACAGTCCCCTTTGCAGAGGTGGGGGAGCCTTGGGCTGGCTACAATGACATGTGTGCCACTGGCCCCCTGGGTCCTGCGGCGGGGAGAAAGGAAACCCCCACATTTGACCACGTCTCCTTTCCCGGCCAACCCGATGGGGACCTGCATGTGTTTTACGATGGGCCCCGGGTTTCCAACGTTGATCCCAAAGCCATGCTTCACTTTTCTGGCCCCCAGATTCTACAAAATACCCATTTTTGGCTCCTTAAACCACAAACCGCCCAGAACGGATTTTACCGGGCAACCCTTCCGCACTGAGTACTACTCCGCCGCTTTCTTTTGCTGGCCCCTGTGCCGCTACTTTTTTTGGACCCGCGAACGGGGTTTTTTACCCCGTGGCCCTTTCCCCCCCACCTACCTGCAGCTACCCTGCTGACCTTCCAAAGGGCCAAAAAAAAACCCACTTGCTGGCTGCGCCGCTGCCTGACGGGGGCAAGCTGACGCCCTTTCCCCCTGACCTGGGTGAAGCCCTTGCCCCACCCATCCCAAGTGCGGTTTGGTGCCTTTTCATCAAACCTTTTTTTCTGTTTCATCGCCCCTCTGTCCCCCTTTAAAAGGGCTTGGTTTTGCAGAGGCTGGGCCCCTTTACAACATACCTCCCCTGCCACTCTCAACATCCCATACATTGCCGCCCCCCCCCCAAGGGGGGTTTCCCCCCCCCTTCAAAAGGGGCCCCTAACCCCCCCAAAAAAAGTTAAAAAATTAAATTTTTAAAAAAGGGGGGAAAAAGGAAAAATATAATTTTTAAAAAAAAAAAAAAAAAAAAAAAATAAAAAAAAGGGGGTTTTTTGGTTTAGGGGGAAAAGGTGAGGGGGAAAAGTTTGGGGATGAAAATAGGGTTTTTTATTTTTAAGGGGTTTTTGATTGGAAAAAGGTTTGTAAGGGGTGGTAAAATTGGGAGGGAAAAGGGGATGACCTAGTAAACCAAAACAAAACCCCCTTTGGGGTCTAGTCAAACAAACCCAAAATACAGCGGGAAGTTTTGGGCCCCACTGAGTGAAACCCCCGCTGCAAAGCCCTTTGCTGTGCTGGGGGACCTGGGCCCCCTTTAATGTTTTTTGCCTCTGCCACTCCAGGGGGAAGGCCCCCCCCCTCTCTGTCTGACATAAATGTTTGTTCTAGAAAAGTACAGACATTTTTTGTTTAAATACTGTATAAATAAATACACACCCCCGTATTTGCCCAAAAGAACCCAATAAAAAGCTTGGGGAACCCTTGGATATAAAAGCCTCCAAAATGGGCAAAGGGAAAAAAATTTACTTTTGTGCCTTTTTAAAAAATCTGGTTTTATTTTAAATGAATTTTAAAAAGAAACAGGCTTAATTAACCCTTGGATTTTGAATTATCTACAGAATTTTTCTTTTGGGGGGTGAAAAAACAAAGTTTTTTTTACTGATAAAAATGAGAACAAAAGCCTTTAATTAAAACCCCCGGGAAAGTAAATTGTGCAAAAGGGAAAGGGGGCAACCAAAAAACCCAAGAGCTTTGTAGGTGTTACAAAAGGGGTGTTTTCCCACGCTAACAAAAAGAGGGAAAATTGGAATTTAACCCTTCGGCTTGTGAAATTATGCTACAGGGGAAAAAAGTCTTTTTTTGGTGATGAAAAAAACGTTTTCCCTTTTAAAAAACCACAGCAGCGAACAACCTTTTAAATTTAACCCCCGAAAAGGAAATTGGCCAAAAGAATTGAACCAAAAATGGGGTGGAAATTTTTTAAATTTTAAAAACGCTGTTTTTTTTAAATTTGGAAAACAAAAGGAACAGGTTTTTGATCACCCTTTTGGGGGATTCAATGGCTGTGAGCAGATACATTTAAAATGTATATGCAGCTGCACCGACACCCACTGGACTTTAGACCAATACCCCCCAAAATCAGGGAAAAAAACGTTAAGAGAAGCAGTCCCCTGAGACAAGCTGAGACACCCCCCAAAAATCGCTGTATAAAAATGAGTTTTTTAGTACCAGCCATAATAAGCAGCCGCAGCAGCACCTCCCCTAATCAGTACAGTGAGAGCGGTATGAGCTCCCAGCGTCGCGCGCGGATTTATATAGTGCGGTGACGTCACAGAATCCCGCCGGTCTCTGATTGGCTTCATCTCTGCACATGTCATGTAGGCTATGCCCTTCTTCCTCCCAGAGTTCTTTGCCCCATGTAACGCCATGTGCTCGCAGCCATTTTATCAATCATAAGCACACTTCGTTCACCCGAAGTACCCCAAACTTCGACTTCGTTCAGAACCGAAGTTTTCCCCAAATTCTAAACGAATTCCACTTTGTTAGAATCAATTCGCCCACCTCTAATTACCATGCCTTTCCTCACAGTGTGTTCACACTAGACAAACAAAGCACTGTTAATGTGATGTACTTGATTAGTTACAATGTAGCTGAGTGGTTAGAGATTCTGCCTATGACATAAAGGTCATAGGTTCAAATCCCTGCAGGAGCCAAACATACTGATTTTTTTTCTTGTCTCAATGCACATACCTGATTGAGGTTTCTTTTTTCTTTTTCTTTTTATTGTACTATTTCAGTAATTATTAAAGAGTACAAAGGACAGGAGTACAATGACAAAACCTGGGGATTAACACCCGCTTAGCAGTGAGTATGTGTGATTACTAAGCAGAGAAGAGGCGGACAGAAGCTACCTGAGAGGAGAGATGTCTGAGCAAGACTGAAAAGCTCTTGTCCCTGGTTGTATCCTTGGGAGATGAGCAGTACACTATGGATCACTTAGGGGGCAGCTAAGATAAAAATGGTCCAAAATTTTTAATAATGACGAATGGTGAAAATGTTTATCATTTAATTTGCAAGCTTCCCATGTGGCAAAACCTCTTTAACTATGATTGACTGTAATAGCTACTTGTCTCTTGCAACATTCTAACAACAAGATTAATATTGAAACTTCTGCAGCAGGGAAAGCATTGTAACATTGTAGAAAGAGAAACATTTAAAAGTACGATTGACATTTATGAGCTTTTGTTCTCTAAAGAGATTAAAGCAGTTGATTGAGTTGATTTTCTACAAAAAAAATGCTAACAATAAAAATTTAATGCCATTTTTTATATTTTTAGTTTTTATAATTAAAATCTTACAAAACTCTTTTTTTAATGCTGTTATATCATATGTTAATTTTGTTTATCAAAATGTAGATCACTGGATCAGTGAGTCACGATTTGATGTACTGTATAAACTTTTTAGGACATTTTAGTTAAAAAAATTGTTATTTTTCATTTTTACTACATTAAATGAAACAAATTTTATTCACATGCTTTTCTAGTTTTATAATTAACATAAGTTAGCATGACCGTAGCTGTCAGGAATTTTTTGGAGGCTTTTCTGATGCACCACCTTTGTGTTTACAATGCGGCACATATGGGTTTTGTGCCAACATTACCCTGTGCTCCACCTATAATGCGGCAAATGTATGAACTGCAGGTTCATACATACTGTCACATTCTACACCGCTCTAAAGAGATTTTTAACCGGCGTGTCAGCGCCAAGTTTTATGTATGTCGACCTTAGATTTTTCATAGCTATTGTATGACTATGTGCTTCTTGTGAGTCAAGTTTTTCGGAGTTCTGCACTGCAAATGGACTGTGTGTGTATTGGCTCTGAGAACTTTCCTTATACTTGAGATGCACAATATGATCACTTGGCCCCTCTTTTTTAAAATTGCCAGAGATTATGGCACGCTAGAAAAATAAATCCATTATTTTCCTTCTATAGCACCTGACATATATACTCTGTACTATGAACCTCAATTGTTGCACATCACCTTAGGCTATGTCTGCACAGCAATGGTAAAATATAATCCAAAATCCAATGGCATTTTAACATTTGCACTAAAAACTGCGGTCTATTTTTGGATTTGCCGTCATGCCTGTACATGGAATGTGGGCAATCCTGCGCAAGATCCAGCAGGTTTGAAAATCTGCCGTAATCCGGCGGATTTTAAAACAGACTTGAAATCATCTGTGCTGTGTAGACTACAGCACGGATTTTTCATTGTGGTCTACACAGCTCTGGTTGCAGTCGAATTTTCAATGGATTCTCAATACTGAATCCGCTGAAAAATTGGATTAAAAACTCATGCTAGACCCAGCCTTAAAGAGAAACTGTCACATAGGTTATGCCCCCCTTGCTGAGGACAGCACAAGCTAGTGACAGACCTGCTGTTTCCAGCTCTGTGTCCCTTATTCTGTAAGATGCTGGAGTTTTAGAGTACTCTGTGCTCAAATCTGCAGTTTTTAGTCAGAAAATAGTCATGTAAAGAGTCCGTTTTTTTCATACTCCGCCCACCTGAGGCTAGCCCCGCCCACCTCATAACTGATTAACCTATTATTTTGAACATATATAAAAGAAAAAGATAAAGGAAACAGGCGCACAATAGTGAAGTATGTCGGGAATAATATATTCGTGCTGAATTGCAGTTTGCTTACCTCTAGGAGTTGTGCAATAGGATCCGGGGCACAACTCTCGTAATCACTTGATAATTCCAACGTAAAGTTGGGGTAGTACTGCTGCCTGGCGTCCTGGCTTCCCACGTGTAGTAAACTATCGTGGCATTAAATAGGATAAAACAAAGAGAAGGGACTGCGGCGCACGTACTATAAAAAAGGGGATGCCAGAGAGTAGAAGTTTACTACAACTCTAGTTTATTTAAAAGAGACTGACGGTCTCAAATATAAAAGAACATAAGAGTAAAAAGCCCGACGCGTTTCGCGTGGTAAACCCACGCTTCCTCAGGGGTGCAGATGCAGACAATATGACAAGAATGTATAGAAAACAGTATGTATGAAAAAAACAGTCGTGCGTCTACTCATGGCTACAGAAATTCAGTGTTACAAATCAAGCGATTTTACAATATGTAACATGCCCTACAAGTGGATCGGACACCTGTCAATCACTCTAGTCTCGTAGTGACGAGCGGAAGAGGATTGCAGGAAGATACAAAGTGTCAGTTAGGTTTATTCACCTGTCTCGTGGAGTTTAATGCTTAATTAGCACGGAGTGTGCCTGTGCAGAATGTGTTGTTGAAATGAGAGGAAGCCGCTGAAATGTCAGAAGATATGTATACATATGACAGCGCTGAGAAACTAATGTTGGCAGTGAAGTTCATTCACCTACCACATACAGTTTTAATACACATAAGCATAGACTATACTTATATACAAAATGTGTTATTTAAATGAGAGACAACCGCTACAATGACGGCAGGTGTATTTACACCTGGTAGTATTAAAAGTCTGAGTGTCTCAGTGAAGAAACGCTCTGTGTGAGCGAAGCTAATATTAGAGCCGATAAAGCTGGTACTAGGCATCAGAAATGTTTGCGACCACAAAAACTATATGTGGAAGAGAATGTAAACGAAATGCCCAATAAAAACCTGAAAATAATTGTATTAACAAAAAGTTGGAGAACACATTTAGGCGTAGGACTTGTAATGACAAGTCATGCAAATGGGTAAAATATTAACAATTGTTCTGATTGACTGTTGTTATAAAAAGGAGGCCATGGAGATAAATAAGAACAGAGGAGATGGCTATTTTAACTTCAGTGAGTTAAAATTTATGCATATGATTAATTTGGAATAGACAGTGTTAGAGAACTCTATGTCATATTTTTACACGAACATAGGATGTTCCAAAGTGAATATGAAAATGAAAAATTAAATGATATAATTGAAATTGGACAATGTTGCAACCTATTAGATTGTAACTGAATAATCTGAGGAAAAATGGGTGTGAAAGAAAACATAAATGAGAATGTCAATACGGAAATAAAAGAAATGTAGGAAAAAACAAATGTAATGAAACTAAAATATCAATATCTTATGATCGATATAATATGAAAAAAAGAACCATTGTGGGTTAGAAAAATGAAAGGACTGGAGTGTTGATGGACGTGTGAGGCATAGTACTGGAAGGAGTGAGAGATGTGTGTGAAAATAAAAAGTGACTACATGGTGAATCTGGTAAGTGTAATGGGTGAACACTGGAGATAGAGAAAGTGGGCACAAAAATCTAATAATGATAGTGCCAGTGATAGATTCCGAAATAAATTGGTTATAGAAAAATGAGAATTAACGATCTATCAAACAACTACTAAAAATGCTCAGGTAGATGAAAAATCTAAAAAAGATAGATGACCTTCTAAGATGGATGAAAATGTGTACAGTGCCATAGTTAATATAATCCAAAATGGCTGTACAGGTTATATCAATAACTCTATATAAGGAAACGACTAGTAAATATTTCAATGTAGTACTAAAGGTTGCAATATTTGTAGGAATATAGATGGTAAAAATTTACTGAACAAATCTTGTGATTCTTAACTCGGGAAACTGATGCCTACACAAGAACCAGGAAACTGGAACAGGTCGACCGTCTTGAAAAAAGTTCTATAGAGAATAAACTCATCACTAAAACATGTGACAATAATTTTTCCAGTCATTCCGTTATTACACAGTATAATTCTTCACACGGAGAAATTAGAAAAATTATCACTAAACACTGGCACCTTATTCAAAACGATTCCATCTTAGGTTCAACAGTTCCGAAAAAAACGGGACTAATTTTCAGGAGGGCGCCCAATTTGAAGGGGATCTTAGCTCCTAGTAAAATCAGAAAAAGAACTATTGACACCAGTGACCCCATTGATTCCAAAGGCAGTTCTCCATGTAATTCTAAAGGATGCCTTTGTTGTGTCAGCATCAATACAACATCCACCATCATCTCCAGCA
The DNA here is from genome assembly GCA_025379985.1 of Phyllomedusa bahiana. NCBI lineage: Eukaryota > Metazoa > Chordata > Amphibia > Anura > Hylidae > Phyllomedusa > Phyllomedusa bahiana. The sequence continues at coordinate 21,174 of JAODAL010037721.1, forward strand.
TTACAAAAGAGGAATTTACCATCAATTTCCCTTTATCATGTAAATCTCACCATGTAATCTATGTAATACGGTGCACATGTACTTTACAGTATGTCGGTCGCACAATCTGTCCATTGAGAGTGAGATTGAATGGACATCGTTGCAGTATTCGGAAGGGTGATATAAAACAAAGTGTGGCTATACACTTCAACGAAGTACACAACCGAAACATCTCAGATCTATCTATTACCCCCATAGACATGATTCCCTCTGATGTCAGAATAGGTTCCAACAGCTCCAAAGGCGTGAGTTATATTGGATGTATCGCCTCAAAACCATACATCCCCAGGGGTTGAACGATATTGTTGAACTTATCCGATAAAATATACTGTCACGTTCCTTTGATTTGAAGACTTTAATCATTATAAGTTCTGGTACTCATTCCCTAAATCAATACTTTAAATTTTTTTCCCGAGTTAAGAATCACAAGATTTGTTCAGTAAATTTTTACCATCTATATTCCTACAAATATTGCAACCTTTAGTACTACATTGAAATATTTACTAGTCGTTTTCTTATATAGAGTTATTGATATAACCTGTACAGCCATTTTGGATTATATTAACTATGGCACTGTACACATTTTTATCCATCTTAGAAGGTTATCTATCTTTTTAGATTTTTCATCTACCAGAGCATTTTTAATAGTTGTTTGACATTTCGTTACTTCTCATATTTCTGTAGCCGATTTATTTCGGAATCTATCACTGGCACTATCATTATTAGATTTTTGTGCCCACTTTCTCTATCTCCAGTGTTCACCCATTTCACTTACCAGATTCACCAAGTAGTCACTGTTTATTTTCACACACATCTCTCACTCCTTCCAGTACTATGCCTCACACGTCCATCAACACTGCAGTCCTCTCACTTGTTCCAGCCCAAAAATGTTTTTTTTTTTTTTAATATTATATTGATAATAAGATATTGACATTTTAGTTTCATTACATTTGTTTTCTTCCCATATTTCCGTATTGATAATTTCATTTATTTTTTCTTTCACACCCATTTTTCCTCAGACCATTCAGTTACAATCTAATAGGTCCCAACATTGTCCAATTTCACTTATATCATTTAATTTTTCCTTTTCATATTCACTTTGGAACATCCCATGTTCGTGTAAAAATATGACATAAATAGAGTTCTCGAACACTGTCTATTTTAAATTAATCATATGCATAAGCTTTAACTCACTGAAGTTATAATAGCCATTTTCTCTGTTCTTATTTATCTCCATGGCCTCCTTTTTATAACAACAGTCAATCAGAACAATTGTTAATATTTTTACCCATTTGCATGACTTGTCATTACAAGTCCTACGCCTAAATGTGTTCTCCAACTTTTTGTTAATACAATTATTTTTAGGTTTCCATTGGGCACTTCGTTTACATTTTTTTCCACATATAGTTTTTGTGGTCGCAAACATTTCTGATGCCTAGTACCAGCTTTATCGGCTCTAATATTAGCTTCGTTCACACGGAGCGTTTCTTCACTGAGCCACTCAGACTTTTAATACTACCAGGTGTAAATACACCTTCCGTCATTGTAGCGGTTCTCTCATTTAAATAACACATTTTGTATATAAGTATAGTCTATGCTTATGTGTATTAAAACTGTATGTGGTAGGTGAATGAACTTCACTGCCAACATCAGTTTCTCAGCGCTGTCAGATGTATACATATCTCCTGACATTTCAGCGGCTTTCTCTCACTTCAACAACACATTCTACACAGGCACACTCTGTGCTAATTAAGCATTGAACTCTACGAGACAGGTGAATAAACCTAACTGACACTTTGTATCTTCCTGCAATCCTCTTCCGCTCGTCACCACGAGACTAGAGTGATTGACAGGTGTCTGATCCACTTGTAGGGCATGTTACATATTGTAAAATCGCTTGGTTTGTAACACTGAATTTCTGTAGCCACGAGTAGACGCACGATGGTTTTTTTATACATGCTATTTTCTATATATTCTTGTCATATCGTCTGCATCCGCACCCCTGAGGAAGCGTGGGTTTACCACGCGAAACGCGTCGGGCTTTTTACTCTTATGTTCTTTTATATTTGAGACCGTCAGTCTTACAACACAAGGGACACAGCACTAGAAACAGCATGTATGACACTAGCTTGTGCTGTCCTTAGCAAGGGGGGCATAATCTATGTGACAGGCTCCCTTTAATAGACATAGACATCAGGGTCTTATTCACATTGAAGAGCCAAGTGCACAGAGACTTTCCAGCAGCATCTTTGTACAGGCTTATAAGGCCTTTATGTGCTTCTGTACAGGGGTGCATCATGTTCAATGTATACAGTGCAGATCTTTTGCCTCAGAAGAAATGTTGAAAGTATTCGTATAGGGAATAAGTAACAATTTACAAAAAAGTGTTAAAAATATTAGAGGTCACCTCAGCGTCTATGACTTGTATAAAAGTGCTTCACCTGTTGTGTGGCGAATTTATAAGGTTATAGAACTCCTCAATGACTTTTGAAAATTGACAGTAACGGATATATTATACAATAAATTATGATCACTATTATTCTATATCTTTGTTATGAAAATAATTGAAGATAAACTTTCTTCTGAGATAAATGAATAGATAAAGTCAACATAAGGCAATTAAAATCTTATACTCAGAATTTCAGTGATAATAATTTATTACTGGGAACAAAATAATTCACAGCTGTTACACTGAATTACTTATCACAATATACCAGCATGCACTTATGTGTATATTATAGATGCAAATGTGTTACAGCAGTCACATATGGGGAAAGAATATAAATATACAGACATATAAAATGAACAAACTTCCCTATTAACCTGTGTATGGCTTTCTATGCTAACAGTAATTTAAATGTAAAACCAAGCTATCCTTGATGTTTTAGGGTGCTTTCACACAGTGCTTTTTTTGGTGCATTTTTAATGTGTTTTTTGGATGCATTTTTTCTGCAGAAATGTACAGCATTTATTGCTTTGCCTTTCTGCAAAAAAATGCATCAAAAACGCAGGTGCGTGTGAAAGCACCCTTAGGCCTCGTTCACACGGCTTATTCCGCCGGATTTGCGCTTCAGTACGGCGCCAATCCGCGGCAGCAATTACAGTAATCCACTGCTCTCATTGAGAACAGTGGAATCCGTCGCTCCTCCCCGCTCGGCGAATCCGCCACGGGGGGGAGAAAGTGACATGCACACTATTTACGGCGCGGACGCGCCGTAAACAATGCATTGTCTATGGGGCTGGGAGCGGTGCCCCCGCCGCGCTCCGGCCCTGCCCCGTCCCGCCCCTTATTCACGGCGGATTTGTGCGCTCAATACGGCGCACAAATCCGTCGGGAATAAGCCGTGTGAACACGGCCTTAGACTTCTAAAAGAGAATAATCATGAGTCCTGAACAGATCTGTTCTCACTTACTGTGTTCAGTGTTATTTAAGTATATTCTAATAAATAAAATATTCAGATGTATGTTCCTGGCAGATTCATATTCCATTGCTTGCCAAGAATAAAACTCAACAATTAAAATGGACTTAAAAGAAAACAAAATGTACTGTGGAAGCTTCACTGGTGCATGCAACGTCATCATCTCATTGTGCTACAATTGCATGTAAATAAACCATTTACTCACGCATGTAAATCAGCAATTAAGATTTAGTATAAAAAGCAAAAATGGTTGGGAAAGAACATTATATTGAGAGCTATCATTATTTGAATCGTGATATCGGTAAATTATATCCTAAATCTTCGTGGTTACAATAAATTAGCCTTTATCAGAATGAAATAAGGTCCTATATTGCCCATTACATGTGAAAGCTGTTTTAAATATGATCTAGCTTGCCGTAGGATAGATTTTACAGTGCAGTGAATACTAATGATTAGAGCTGGAGGTGGGGGACAGAGAAGAAGTGGCTATAAAATGGAGAAAGTTATTTTTCTTTCATAAGTTTTTAAATTTGCATGAACTTATACTTTGTGCATAATTACAGTTATTGGCATTTATGCATTATAATAATCTGTTGCCATGTCTTGGTGCCAGATACCATTAGCTGTCTTGTGGAGTCAATGCTTTTCCATATGGACAGTTTTCTAAAGAACATAATTGAGGTTTTACATCTATTAAATCAATCTCAGAGTTGATAAATGGTGTGAATGCATGTAAAGTTTATTTTTATTATCTATATTATTGCAATAACAGTTTTGACTAGAACCTTGAGAACCATAATACATTAACATAAAAAGGACACACCTGAAATTCATAGGGCTGCATAGCAGAATGAGATGGGCCTCTACCTTCTAGTGGCAGGGAACTGAAACAGCAGAACATGTAGAAATAAGTACATGTAGAGGTAGTAGTACCATCTATTAGAGAAACCACATATGATAGGAAAAACACCAACTTGTTATACTGTACTAAAAGTTATAATGCTTGTGCACTTGACTGGGACACAGAACCTCTAGGCCCTATAGCAGCTGCTATGGCTGCTATGGAACCACAATAGCCTGGGGTGTAACTGACTTCCATTGGGCCTCATAGAAAAGGGCCTCCATCATCTAATGGCAGGAAACTGAAACAGCAGCACTAAAAGTAGCACTAAATAAATATATTAATAATAGTGATTATATATATTAGAAAGCACATTTGTTACACAGCAAAAAAAAAAAAACATCACCTTGGAATACTCTACAAAAATGTACAATGTTCTTGCATCTGAGTGGGCCCCTTAACACCTCTGGACCCTATAGCAGCTACAGCTGTAGTTACACCCACTAATATGTATGTAAACCCTATATATCCGTGATTCTAGATCTATGTTGTTTGTTCATATACTGTATTTTTCCTCTCAATAGCTTATAGCAGACCTGCACAACTTGGCAGGAGAAGGCTGTTAAGGGGACGTTCACACAAACCCCTTTGTGTGACAGTGGATAATGTAATTGAAAACGTTATGTTCCCTCGTTGACAATTCAACGCTTGCAAGTGCAGAATTTCAATGAGGAGACAACATGGACTGCTTGAGGCAGATTTCTGCCTCCTATAATTTATTAATAAAATGCCTCAAAAGCTGATTTTACACTATAGTCAATAGGAAGTGTTTTACACATGTTTTGGATGAAAATTTAGAGACCCCAAAATGAGGCTAAAAAAATTCAGTGTGAACATACCCTTAAGCTGCCCAGGAACCAACTCAAGTCAATCAGAAACACTCTTAAACAGCCCATGAAAAATCCACAGACCGCCCAAAAATCCACTCACACCATACAAGAATGCTTATTTTAGCAAGGTGTTTGCATGAGCCCCATCCTCTTGTTTCGGTTTTAAAATCTTTGGTGAGCTGCAAGCGACCAGTGGGCCATTTGCTGTGCAGACCTAGCTTAGAGAGTACACCCCTTTTATATGTAATACTTTTCTGCAAGACATACTAAGTCAAGACTTGCTGATCATTTTATCTGTAGAGATCTTTCCTCAGTAAAGTAATAGACGTTAAGATGATAGAAGTTTTAATGTGGTCATTTTATGTTAGCATTAAAATAATTACAAGTATTCTGCTACCATAACAAGTGTGTTCTCTGCAAATCATCCATCATCTTTGTTACTGCCATCATAGACACATCTGAGTAGCAACCGTCAAGAGGTCTTTCTGTAATCATGTGCGGATCATGCAGAGACTGTTTAGAAATTGTTTGTGTGTCACACCTACTCTACATAACAATTCTAAGCTTGTGCATCTGTCAGGAAAGCATGCTAGAGCTTCCACTCTGAAACTGATATTTGTTCCCAGCACCAGTCCCAGCATCATCATTTATTTGAGACAACAGGGGGTGTGAGGAGGGCAGGCATGCAAAGACAGACACAGTGATTTGATAATCCTTCCTCTCCCACAGGAAACTTGAATAATAATGAAAACGAATAAAATATGCAAAGGTTGGGAGAAAGAATATGAAACATATTTTCATTAGTTGGAGATGGTAGTCCCCAGGCTATTTCTCTTAGAACGTGAACCTTGTTATGCACAGTGTGTGAGCATTCAGTATAAACACATGGGATAGCAAAACATATTAATGCACAGCAAGGATTGCATAGAAGACAGTCTGCTAACAACTGCTCCATGCCAGACATGCAACCCTTAGAGTACATTATTGCTTTAAAAATTTTTTCATTATTTGAATTTCACAAGTCTCGTCTGGTTTAGCAGCTGCAGAGTACACAGCACTTTGTCTCTTATTTTGTAATATATCACAACAAAAATATCTCTACAAGTTCTATGTTTTAAAGCAGGGAAGCACACTATATTGCGATCCAAGGGCCACATTGTCATATTGTACCTCTCCAAGGGGCCACAGTTAGAGGGATCTTCCACATCTGAGACCTTTATGACACTTCAATTGAAAATACTCAAAATGCTGAGAGGTCTTAATTCCACATTAGGGACTGCCAGAGTCGGAATATTGGGGATTCCTGCTCGGTACTCCAGTAAGGGGATTTGAGGCGACTATTTTTATGATACATTTTGGAGGTTACAGAAGTGTCTGTTTCACAACTTTAACTATAGAGAACACCACACACATATAGGCAGCATCCTCTCAACTCATCTACTTCTCTTTTAAGTCTGGGACCAAACATTTTTATGGGATAACTTGCAGATATGCCATGATTGTGTCATAAATAGATACTCTTTTGAGGAAGAAATCCAAGGATGCAGAATTTTTTTTATTTTTTATTAGATTACTTATTTATTTAGAAAGATCAAAGAAAAATGGGACATTAGTTATTTAAAAACACAACAACATTTAAAGCTCAAAGGCTGGACTAAAGACTGAACCCAGTAGGAGGCAACACAGACCCTGTGATACTTAGGAAAGATATAACAGATGCAGATAACTAATGAGCAGAAGCTCATACACCCATCCACTAGGAGAGCAATTGAATGATAAAAAACTGCACCTTAAGTAGGTACTAGTTCACATCAGTATGCAAAAAGTCATAGTATAGCACATGGGGACACTGCACAAATGCAAAAATACTGATAAGACAACCGCTCATATGCCTTCTATGTATGAGGGGGGTGGTTGCTGGTATTATAATTGCATGGTATTATAATGTTGCCTTCTACTGGGTTCAGTCTATAGTCCAGCCATTGAGCTGCAAGTATGGCCTTTTGGTTGTGTTTTTAACTATATAAAGTCCAATTTTTCTGTGATTTTCCTGTAAATGGCTAATGTAGGGACTCACAAGATACAAAGAACCTTGACGCGGTTTGCGAGCTTGTGAAAATATAGTGGCCACTGTATCAACTAGTACCTCAGATTTGAAAATGTTCTAGTATATCATTTTTGCCCAATATACTGGGAAGCAGAGGGTGTCATTAGTTTGTTTTGGACACCTGAAAAGTGCTGGGCAGCGTGCCCAATTGAATAGTAGAGGCATCATAGGTTGTAAGCCAGCATGGTGTACCACACGTATCTGTATAAATGGCACACTTTGTATCGCCTTATCTATATGCAGTTATAATACCAGCAACCACCCACCTCATACATGGAAGGCATGTATGTGAGTGTTTGTCTTTGGTGCAGTTTTTTATCATCCTTATTTGCTCCCCTAGTGGAGGGGTGTGTGAGCTCCTGCTCATTAGTTATCTGCACCGGCTATATCTTTCTCATGTAGCCCAGGGGCCCATGTTGTCACCTACTGGGTTCAGTCTTTAGTCCAGCCATTGAGCTGTAAATATGGCCTTACAGTTGTGTTTTTGATTGCTTATTTAGCTTAAAATATCACATACAGCCCTATAGTCCCCACCACAACAATGACAGCCATACAGTGCTTACCATAACAGTGCCATCAGTTGAATACAGCTGTCAAAAGATGAATATTATTTTCTGAAGTATAAGGACAGAGACAAACCGTGTTTGTGTCCTGATTGGTGGGGGCTAAACAGAGGGGCAGTGGGAGCCACATATTTCCCCTGGGCCACATGTTGTCCGCATTTTAACCCTTTAAGCCGAACGCCTGAAAAGTAGTTAATGACCAGAACATTTTTTTAGTTTTTGCCTCCTTGTGTTTCAACAGTTGTACCTTTTTTTTTTTGTCAGTGACGCAGTTATATGAGGCCTCGTTTTATTCGAGACAAGTTGTACTTTAATGGGAATAGTTTAAGTTCACTTATAAATAATTGCAGTATTTTTTTTTTATTTAAACAATTTTTATTTTTTTATTTTTTTTTTACACCATTCACATTTCACACGTAATAACTTACTAGATTAATTCTACACGTTATTATGGTCGTATGGATACCAAATATGTGTAGGTTTTTTTGTGCTTGTAATTTATGCACAATTATTGTCACGGTTCATGCCGCGGTCCTTGCCTTGGACCGTCGGCCTGTCCGTGCCTGCCATGTCTCTGCTGGGGCTCCCTGTGCAGGGGTCCCAGCACCTGTGTTCTGCTAGTACTTACCTGTCCTGTCCATCTTGTTGCTTCCTGGTCCTGTCTGTGCTCTGCAACCTTCTAGGGGCGCGCGCGGCAGCTTCCTCCCTTTTTAAATTCGTGTCCTGCTCCGTGCAACTTCCTCTTCACCTCGGGACCTCTAGCAATAAGAGGAAGTTTGCTGCCTCTCCCTTTTGGGTCAGTTCATTGCAGTCTCTTGCTATCTTCCATCTCGAGCTCCTGCCAGCATCTCAGGTCTGCTGTTGGAGACTTTAACCCCTGAGTTGCTGGTCCAGTTGCTGCTTCCCATCTGAGCTCCTGGCCAAAATCTGTTGTCTCCGTTGTCGCTGTGTTGCTGCCCCTGTATGTTGCTCTCCTGTTCCCGATGTATCCTGCCGTGTTCCTGGTCTGTACCGCCTGTTTTCCCGTCCATTTCCTGCCGTATCCTTTGGTGCCCATGTGTACGTTAAATCCTTCCTGTATCCTGCTGTGTTCCTGAGTGGGGTTCCCAAACCTGCCTTGCTTATGTTCTCCTACGTTCCTGTGTTCCTGTCCTGCACCTGGGCTGTCACCGCGGGAAACCATGCCAGGGGTAGTGACCTGGGGTCCCGCAGCCAAATCCATCCCGCTTTGCGGCGGGCTCTGGTGAAGACCAGGGGCCCCTTAGACTCCACTCCCTGGCGTGGCCCCTCCACTACCACCTGCCGCCTGCGGTGATCACAGAGGATCCACACCCGGATGTCGCGGTCGGGCGCCTTCGGCATACTCTGTCACGCCGCTCCTTTTACTATGAACTGACCATGGATTCCGCCGGGGTGACCTCGCCTAGGTTTTTGGGGCCGTTACCTTTCTGTCATGTCTGTCTCTGTCTGTTCCGCTGGCTCAGGGTTCGCCCAAGTGTCTGTTTTGTTCCGCTGGCTCATGGTTCGCCCAGAGTGTCCCATGTCTGTGTCCGCTGGCTCATGTTTCGCCCAAGTGTCCTGTCTGTTCCGCTGGCTCATGGCCCCAGCCCAGAGCTTACGTTTGGCCCAGCTCATGGTCCAGCCCAAGCTTAACTTTGGCCCAGCTCATGTCCAGCCCAGAGCTACGTTTGGCCCAGCTCAGGTCCAGCCCAGACTTACGTTTGGCCCAGCTCATGGTCCAGCCCAAGCTTACGTTTGGGCCCCCAGCTCATGGCCCCATCCCAGAGCTTACGTTTGGCCCAGCTCAGGGTCCAGCCCAGAGCTTACGTTTGGCCCAGCTCATGGTCCAGCCCAGAGCTTACGTTTGGCCCAGCCATGGTCCACCCAAGCTTAGTTTGGCCCAGCTCATGGTCAGCCCAAGCTTACGTTGGCCCAGCTCATGGTCCAGCCCAGAGCTTACGTTTGGCCCAGCCATGGTCCAGCCTCAAGCTTACGTTTTGGCCCGCTCATGGTCCCGCCCAGAGCTTAAACGTTTGGCCCAGCTCATGGTCCAGCCCAGAGCTTACGTTTTGGCCCACTCAATGGTCCAGCCCAGAGCTTACTTTGGCCCAGCCAAATGGTTCCACCCAGAGCTTACGTTTGGCCCAGCCATGGTCCAGCCCCAGAGCTTACGTTTTGGCCCAGCTCAGGGTCCAGCCCAGAGCTTACGTTTGGCCCACTCATGGCCAGCCCAGAGCTTACGTTTGGCCCAGCTCATGGTCCACCCAAGCTTACGTTTGGCCCACTCCATGGTCCAGCCCAGAGCTTACTTTGGCCCAGCTCATGGTCCCGGGCCCAACGTACCGTTTGGCCCAGCTCATGGTCCAGCCCAGAGCGTCCGTCTGTTGTGTGGCTTACGGTCTCGCCCTGAGCCTTCCTAGTCCCCGTGGCTTACGGCCCTCCTGCCCTGAGCCTTCTGAGTCCCCCGTGGCTTACGGTCTCGCCCTGAGCCTTCTGAGTCCCCGGGCTTACGGTCTCGCCCTGAGCCTTCTGATTTCCCCGTGCTTACGTCTCGCCCTGAGCCTTCTGACCCCGTGGCTTACGGTCTCGCCCTGAGCCTTCTGAGTCCCCGTGGCTTACGGTCTCGCCCTGACCTTCTGAGTCCCCGGGGCTTACGTCTCGCCCTGAGCCTTCTGAGTCCCCGTGGCTTACGGTCTCGCCCTGAGCCTTCTGGTCCCCGTGGCTTACGGTCTCCCCTGAGCCTTCGAGTCCCCGGGGCTTAGGGTCTCGCCTGAGCCTTCTGAGTCCCCCGGGGCTTACGGTCTCGCCCTGAGCCTTCTGAGTCCCCGTGGCTTACGGCCCTCCCGCCCTGAGCCTTCTGAGTCCCCGTGGCTTACGGTCTCGCCCTGAGCCTTCTGAGTCCCCGTGGCTTACGGTCTCGCCCTGAGCCTTCTGATCCCCGGGCTTACGGTCTCGCCCTGAGCCTTCTGAGTCCCCGTGCTTACGGTTCTCGCCCTGAGCCTTCGAGTCCCCGTGGCTTACGGTCTCGCCCTGAGCCTTCTGAGTCCCCGTGGCTTACGGTCTTCGCCCTGAGCCTTCTGAGTCCCCCGGGGCTTGACGGTCCTCGGCCCTGACCTTTTTAGTCCCCGTGGCTTACGGTCTCCCCCTGAGCCTTCTGAGTCCCCGTGCTTACGGTCTCGCCCTGACCTTCTGAGTCCCCGGGGTTTTACGTCTCGCCCGACCTTCTGAGTCCCCCCGGCTTACGGTTCCTCCGCCCTGACCTTCTGAGTCCCCGGGGCTTACGGTCTCGCCCTCGACCTTCCTTGATCCCCGTGGCTTACGGTCTCGCCCTGACCTTCTGATTCCCCTGGTTTACGGTCCTCGCCCTGAGCCTTCTGAGTCCCCTTGGGCTTACGGTCTCGCCCTGAGCCTTCTGAGTCCCCGTGCTTACGGTCTCCCCGAGCCGCCTTACGGTCTCGCCCTACCTTCTGAGTCCCCTGGGCTTAGGGTTCTCGCCCTGAGCCTTCCCTGAGTCCCCGTGGCTTACGTCTCCCCTGAGCCTTCTGAGTCCCCGTGGCTTACGGTCTCGCCCTGAGCCTTCTGAGTCCCCGTGGCTTACGGTCTCGCCCACCTTTCTAAAGTCCCCCGTGGCTTACGGTCTCGCCCTGAGCCTTCTAGTCCCCGTGGCTTTAGGGTCCGCCCTGAGCCTTCTGATCCCCGTGGCTTACGGTCTCGGCCCTGACCTTCTGAGTCCCCGTGGCTTAGGGTCTCGCCCTGACCTTCTGAGTCCCCGTGGCTTACGGTCCCTCGCCCCGAGCCTTCTGAGTCCCCGTGGCTTACGTCTCGCCCTGAGCCTTCTGAGTCCCCGGGGCTTAGGGTCTTCCCCCTGACCTTCTGAGTCCCCGTGGCTTAAACCCGTCTCCCTACCTTCTGAGTCCCCGTGGCTTACGGTCTCCGCCCTGAGCCTTCTGAGTCCCCCGTGGCTTACGGTCTCGCCCAGCCTTCTGAGTCCCCTGGCTTACGGCCCTCCCCCTGAGCCTTCTGAGTCCCCGTGGTTTTAGGGTCTCCGCCCTGAGCCTTCGAGTCCCCGTGGTTTTACGGTCCCCCGCCCTGAGCCTTCTGATCTCCCCGTGGCTTACGGTCCTCGCCCTGAGCCTTCTAGTCCCCGGGGCTTACGGTCTCGCCCTGAGCCTTCTGGAGTCCCCCGTGGTTTTATTGCCCGCCCTGGGTTCCCCTCCCATTTTTGGCCTAGTGCCCCGCTTTTTTCCTCCCATGCACCTCCGTTTCTGGGTTTTCCCTATACGGCTATTATACAGCCTGTACTTGGTTTTTGGGGTTGCCCCCGTAGAAGTTGCGGGCCCCTGGCCTATGTGGAATGCCATTCTGTGATTGGGGGGAGGAGGGGGCTTTGAGAGGGGGGTACTGTCACGTTCAAGCCGCGTCCTTGCCTTGGACCGTCGGCCTGTCCGTTGCCTGCCATGTCTCTGCTGGGCTCCCCCCGTGCAGGGTCCCAGCACCTGTGTTCTGCTATGTACTTACCTGTCCCCGTCCCCTCTTTGTTGCTTCCCGGTCCTGTCTGTGCTCTTTCACCTTCTAGGGGCGCGCAGCGCAGCTTCCTGCCTTTTTTTCGTGTCCTGCTCCGTGCAACTTCCTCTTCACCTCTGACCTCTAGCTATAAGAGGAAGTTGCTGCCTCTACTCTGGGTCAGTTCATTGCAGTCTCTTGCTATCTTCCATCTCGAGCTCCTGCCAGCATCTCAGGTCTGCGTTGGAGACTTTAAACCCCCGATTGCTGGTCCAGTTTGCTGCTTTTCCCCTCTGAGCTCCTGGCCATCTGTCTGTTGTCTCCGTGTCTGCTGTGTTCCTTCCTGTATGTGCTCTCCCCTGTTCCCGATGTATCCTGCCGTGTTCCTGGTCTGTAAACCTCCTGGTTCCCGTCCAGTTCCTGCCTTATCCTGTGGGGCTATATGTACTTTAAAAACCCCCCTGTATCCTGCTGTAAACATGTTCCTTTATTCCACCGCCTGGATTCCTGTCCTTACCCCGGCTGTCACCGCAGGTAGCCCCCGTCAGGGTAGTGACCTGGGGTCCCCGCAGCCAAATCCAAACCCGCTTTGCGGCGGGGTCTGGTGAAGACCAGGGGGCCCCTTAGACTCCACTCCCTGGCGTGGTCCCCCCAGCTACCACCCTCGCCTGCGGTGATCACAGAGGACCACACCCGGATGTCTGGGTCGGCGCTTCGGCGTACGTCCATCGGCGCTGCACCGTTACAATTATTTTTTATTAAATATTTATTTTTATTTTATTATTTATTTGTTTACACTTTTTATGTTTTTTTTTACTTTTTTTTTACTCCCATGAAGGGAGAACTGTTTAACATTTTTTTAATTTTTTTTTTTTTTTTTACACTTAGTAAAAGAATTAGCATATTCATAAAGCTAAAACATATAAATCTGTGTCAGTCGACACAGGCAGTGATAAGGACAGCACAAAGTGCGTCCTAGTCACTGGCTTAGGACACAAAAAAAGCTCTGGGGCCACTCTAGGTCCCCAGAGCTGACTGTGGGAGCCGTTCCCCCCCCCCCCGGGCTCCCGTCGGGTCACCGGGTGTTCCGATCACCCGACAGAGCAGGGAACCCTTTGAGTGCGCTGCAGTCACGCACCGTCACAATCAAAGGGTTAAAGCACCAGGTTGCGGAGGTGTCTGCCGCTTCTCGGTGCTCGCAGGACCTTCTCTGGGATCAGGGCTGTGTAGTACAGCCCCGATCCCAGCGCAATTGTGGCCCCGGGCGCCGCAAACTCCGGTGTCTGCAGCAACCTCTAAAGACGTCGCGGCAGACGAACCACCCCCAACAGCCGACCTATAAAGTCGGCGGGCGGTTTTTAAGGAGTTAAAGAATATTGAACAGATTTATTATGAAAATAGTCATGTAAATTACACACTAATGTACCTCATGTGAATGCTTGTAAGAGAGGTTGAGGTTTCACTTTAAAGAAACAATTACAGATCAGACTACTAAAAACACAATACTTTATCTCACAAAACAAGTGGCTTAGCATGCTTTATGGTGAAGGTTCCCTTTTATTTATACTAACAAATGTCTTATTGAGAAAAAAAACCTGGCCATGATTTCTGTAGTATCCTTTTAACAATCTAATGAATAATAATTATGCATTAGCACATTGGGGGTGAATAGTATAAGGTTTGTTTGAGCATAGGAAATTTGATAATGTATTATTAAGATTCCAGGAATCTACTATCTGGGCATTGAGTACCTAAGTTCCCATTTAGGGCTCAATATACTTGCTGGTTACAATGCATTTTAGGTGATGCTATACTTTATTAGAAGTTCCAGTATACAGCTATAACAGCTCTTTGGTGTCCAGTGGAAAATGTACCTCTCCCAACGTAAGGCACTCATGTAATGAACTTTCATAATAAAGGGTTTCTAATGTGTTTAGAATGTCCCAACTGTCTCCCACCCCCCATTCCTCAACACACACATGTGCCATGAAACTGAAAATAAAAAATGGTACTTATCTCTGAAGGTGCTGCTTCTCTATGTGGAGCCCAGGAGAATTATGGCACTAAAGAGGTTTGACCTGTTTAGAGCAGTCTTTGCAGCTTTGTAGCTTGATGGACAACAATTTTAACTCTATGTATGTCACATTAACTAAAAATATGATGTCAGTTTTCTTCATACAAACCTCTTTTCTTATCACTATTAAATGTCAACTCTTAACACAATCAACTTTGCATGGATTGGTCACCAGTCCTTTCCTGCCTGGCATTTTACATGACCTCTCCTATACTGAGTTACAGAATTTCCCAGGCCTAAAGTTTCTCACCCATTTCGTCTCCTCACAGGGCTGCCATCTCTTACAGTTTATACAGACCTCTCAGGGCAGATGGTACTCTCAGCTCACACCACTTTAGAGACAGTACTCCCAAGTTCTTTCAACTGTTCTTTCACAACTGAATGTAATCTCCTTTTAATGTGCCCTCTGTCAGCTCACTATCTGCCCCCTGACTTGTAAATATTAGTCCAGGCAGCACTTACAAAATACTCAAAGTAGCCCACTCCTCAGCATTCCCTAAAACACCTTCCCACACTATTAGGGGCCGTTTACACGGCAGTGGACAAATACCGGCCGGTTTGCCGGCCGGTATTTGTCCGGTTTTGCGACCGTCCCCACGGCCGTGGGGGGGGTGGCTTTTCTCCGCGATGAGCAGAGAACAGCCCTCCCCCCTCCCATTGAGATGCACATGTTCCGTCCGGAAACCGGACGGAAGATTGTGCATGTTCAATGTTTTGTCGCCGGTGGGGACTGCTGCACAGGTTTTCCATAGAGCACAATTGTGCTCATTTTCGGCCGGTTTTTCAGGCGGTCTGAAAAACCGCAAACCGATTGAAAAACCGGCCGAAAACCCATGCAGTGGGGACATGCCCTTACTGGCCACCAGCCCATCTACCATCTTATAACGGGCAAGCCCAGGCCTTACACCAGACAAAGGATAGCAGAACCTCAGCACACTACTGTCTACCAGTAACAGCACAGAATGCACAGAAAGGGCAGGACAAACTATTCTAAATCACAGTATAACAGAACATTATGCATGGATGCATGACCTACCAATGTGGGATTGCTTGGAGATATAGTGCACCTACAAAGAAGAAGCTATAGAGAATCACAGCTTGGGCTCTTGCAGGCTTACACACAGCAATAACTTAATGCAGGTTGCACTTCTTTCACAGGTTACTTCACTATACATTTTTGCCACGGGTGTTATCTGTGGGACAAGGATTTTGCACCCAGACACCCCTAATGATTATTATCTTCTATTAATATTCTCCATTAGTATTTTGCGTTGCCCAGTTTAATTATGCTACAGCTCCCCTGAAGAACCGTGACTGGAAATACGGAGAAACACGTTGGGTATATGGCAACTTATTTATGTCCATAACTTTCTTGTTGCAATTTGTACACTATTTGGCTATAGTTCTAATGGGTATTGAGTTTACTTTATATAAGGATCTAGTGCATGAAAATTGGTTATTAAAGAGGTTAGGTTGTACTAGGGAGAGTAACCCTAGGGTGGGAACACCCTTTTTAGGGAGATAGACAAAAAACTTTTTGGAGATATCTTGGATTAGATACTATTATTGTTCCCTTTCATAACAATTTTTTGTGGAGATATGTGGTCTAATTTGGATCTCTAGTAAGAAGACAGACTTTCATTTTTGAGAAAAAATTTTGGGATTCAATAGACTCTGAGTAAAGGATAGGGGAGTATATGATACTAATGATGTACTAATGATGCCATCCACTTTTTGTCTCTTCCCTCCTCCTTGTAGAATGTAAGCCCTCGCGAGCAGGGTCCTCTCTTCCTCTGTTGTGCCAATTTTAAGTCATTCAGCATTATCATTGTACTCGTTTGACATATGTTATGCATGTAACCACCCTCGAACATACAATGCCCTGGAATCAATGGCGCTTTAAAATAAATAATAATGTATATTGCATTTATTTATAATGTTGGTCAGTATATTTTGCTTTAATTGAAATTTTCACTAAGTTAAACTAAGTTAAGTTTAAGTTTTAGTCTTTTTGTTCAGCGATATACTTTTTGAGATAGGCTAAAAATTATTTTTGTTTGTGATGAAGTGTTCACTTGACAGGTAGACAATACACTTGTGGTTACTTCACAATAATCACATCACAATTGCTCATCTGGCAAATCCTCTCTCTTGTCCCTGTCCAGCCTTTCTCCACTCTAGACATTAGTCTCCAGGGCAACCAGTCAAGTCTAAGGGCTGGCTTCCCTGGAGCCATATAGGCAGGCCAATTTATTTTATATATATATTATATATAAATATATATATATATATATATATATATATATATATATATATATATATTATATCTTACTCTCTGGACAGGTCCCATTTTGAACCTCTATTTCACTCTCTCACTCTTCTATTCTGTCTACCTGTTTCAGTTTCTTTTCCTCTCTCTCCCCTGTGAGTTCTCAGTCTGGTGGTATGCCTCTTAGCGTGTTCCACATCACTACCAAAAAGAGAGTGGCTGATCTCTTAATGTTAACAGGATCCTTCAACTTTAAACATAAGCTAGAACTAAATGCCTATCATGGCAGGCTACCTTCTTTGATGACCTGCAGCCCCTCCCTTCTTCCTCATTCTGTTTGACTGCAGGCCTGGCAGTCCTTCAGTGCTTAAAGCACTTGTGTACATTTAAAAGTGCACTGCCATCATCATCAGCAGCAGTGCAGCAACTGTACACCCATAACTGTACAATAGCTCTGCTCCACTGTTCAGCCTGGTAAGTCTTTGAGCCTTAAGCCAACCAGGCGTCAGCTGCTTGTGCTGACATAGGTGGTGCGATGATGTCACATCATCGCTCTGCCCACTCCGCCCTTCACTCTGGCCTGCTTCTTGTCACATCGGGAAAACGTGGGAGAAGTGAGTTAATTTATTTTTTCTATCTTTAAGTAATAGGGCCCTATCTACTACCTGTCTACCTAACTGGGGCCATATCTACTGCCCACATATCTAGGTGGGGCCCTATCTACTGCCTGCCTACCTAACTGGGGCCATATCTACTGCCCACATACCTAGGTGGGGCCCTATTTACTGCCTACCTACCTAAATGGGGCCTTAAATGGGGCCTTATCTACTGCCTACCTATCTAACTGGAGCCCTATATACTGCCTACCTACCTAGCTGGTGCCGTATCAACTGCCTACCTACCTTACTGATGCCCTATCTACTGCCCACCAGTCTTGCTGAGGTGCTATCTACTGCCCAGCTATCTAGCTGGGGCTGTATAGAATGCCCAACTACCAAACTGAAGGACTATCTACTGCCTACCTACCTAGATGTGGCACCATCTACTGCCTACTTATCTAGTTTATACCCTTTATACTGCCTACATACTTAGCTGGGGCCTTATCTACTGCCTACATACATTGCTGAGGCCCTATCTACTGTCTACGTACCTA
This sequence comes from Phyllomedusa bahiana, assembly GCA_025379985.1. Lineage (NCBI taxonomy): Eukaryota > Metazoa > Chordata > Amphibia > Anura > Hylidae > Phyllomedusa > Phyllomedusa bahiana. The sequence continues at coordinate 39,032 of JAODAL010037721.1, forward strand.
GCTGGGACCCGATCTACTACCTACCTACCCTATCTACTGCCTGTCTGAGGCCCTATATAGTTCCCACCTAACTTTCTGGTGCCCTATATCCTGACTAAATACCTAGCGGGGGTGCGATCTACTGCCCACCTAGCAGATGCCCTATCTACTGCCTACCTAGCTGTGGCCCTATCTACTACCTACCTACCTAGTTGTGGCACCATTACTGCCTACTTACCTAGTTTATACACTTTATACTGCCTACATACTTAGCTGGGGCCTTATCTACTGCCTACATACATTGCTGAGGCCCTATCTACTGTCTATGTACCTAGCTGGGGCCCCATCTACTACCTACCTACCTGGGGCACTGCCTACCTACCCACCTGTTAATATGATTCTGAGGGGTACAGGCCATAGTTGTAGCACAGTCTCCAGTAGGTTAGTCCTTTGTTTCTCCCAACCACTCGAGGAGACTGTGCCTCTAAGCTACAGCCTTTACCCACTCCCCCCTCCCCCACTAGTAGGTTTGTACTGAGGTGGGGGAACTGCTGGAAAAGTGAGGATTCTTATTTATTTGTGTTCAAATCTGTAGGGACCAGTGGTGGCTGGGAGAAGTCAACATGGTGGTCTGGACAGGATGCAGAAGAAAATGTAATGTGAATGATGAGTCAGAGAAATGTCACCTATGAGTCACAAGATGTAACTGCACTGTAGTCACTTAAGTGACTGCAGAGCCTGTGTACACTGGTGTCTACCACTATGTGGTCACTATATAGTGGTAATAAACAGTCTGTAGAGCCTGTATACACTCATATCTACCACTGTGTGGTCACCGTATGATGGTATTATAGTCTGAAGAGCCTGTGTACATTGGTTTGTACCACCTTATGGTCATTGTATGTCAGTAATATTGGTCTTTGTATACTAATGTTAATTCAATCACTATGTGGTGGTAATTTGTGGTCATGTTATGGTGATATAGTTGGGTCCTCATGTAGTAGCATTATTGGTAATATTCGTCTTGTTATAGTGGGATTTGTGTGGTAAAAAAGGT